>JBAMAV010001535.1:0-12643 GCA_037043315.1 Amiota communis | reverse complement strand
GCCAATGCCAGTGGCCAAGAATTACAACAGCAGCAACCAAATTCAGTCTATGCAACACAACAAATGATGCAATCAGGATATGGTCAACCGACACAGTATCAGCAAATGCATTATCTTCATTCGAATTCTAATCGAAATCTCAATTTGCAAAAATATGCCTTACATATTTGGATGCTGGGCCATCAGCAGCAACACCCAATATCAGTGCCTGCAGTGACAATAGTAATATGTCATTGCCATCACCAACAGGTCCAGTTGGTGCCCATCATTTGTCTGCTCATCTTCCCATGTCTAGTAGTTCATCGGCTGGTGCATCAAATAGTGGTTTGATTGATGCAAATGTTTTTCTTGATCCCAAACCAATAATTCAAAGTGTAAGTTCCGTTAAATCAACATTAGTACGTACAAATGATGATTTTTATCACTTCTTACCATCCGATGATGATGATGAGAATAATAGCAATAAAAAGAACAACATCTGTAATATTACAATATAATTAACAACACCATTTCCACAAATAACAACAAAGGCAAAAACAACAATATAAATGGCAATGACGATGGACGCAGTGGCATTCCAACACCGTTTGTCACAAGTGTTACTACAGCTGGTGCTGTTTCTACTACTACATCTATGAGTCCTCGTGTTGTCAGTTCTACGAGCGCAACAGCAACATCATCCCATATGCAATTAAGTGGCGATGGAAGTAATCTTGGCAGTGGTCGTGGTCCTAACTCACCCGGTTGCAAATTACAGTGGACCTGAAATGAATTTAACCATATAAGCAATTTCTCACTCGTACATGTACATACCATAACAAACACTTGTTTCGTTTCAGCAGATCAAGCACGATCACATATTTTGGCTTTTAATACTGGTCCCAGTATTGGGGGCGGTAAGTACGGGCGTTATCGGAACTACAATGTGGTTGGCAATGTTCGTTCGCCAACACTATATTACCGATAACGCATCGATATTCTATGCATCATACAAAAGTATGATGGGGTAATTTTGTAACCCGTTGTTGCTCACTCAGGGGTTTTTTGTGATTATTGAGTTTCAATTGTGCTTGGTGATAATGAAGGATGCTGTTGCGGTTGTTGCTGCTGTTGATGTAAGGGTAACGATTGTTGGCTTATGTTGTGGTGCAATCTTTGTTGCTCAATATTAATCTGTTGTTGTTGTTGCTGCTGCTGGGCCAATTCTTTCCCCGTTGGTGCATATAATGCAGCATTATAGAATTTCGGCTTATAGGGTTTATAATCAATTGATTGAAGGTGTTGCGCGATAGCCGAATTAAGGCCAATACCACCACCACCATTACCAGCAATTGTTGCCGCTGCTGGCGCCAAAGTACCAGAAGCAGGTGAGCCAAGTGGCAATGGTTGTTGTTGTTGCGATGGTAGTTGTGCGGGGTGTTGTAAATATGTTGTTTTCCCAGCCAACAATGTCGAAGGTGATGTTGTTGGCAAAGCAATTTGTTGATGTTGTTGCTGCGATTGATGATGTTATGGATAAAATGGCGAAGCTGGTGATGAATTACTACCTTCATCCAAAGGTGAATCTGTACGACTTATAAACTCTGAGCTGCTGTTGCTGAACTCATTATCAACTTCTTGGTCAGAGCCACCACATAAACCATCACCTGCATCTGCTGGTATTTCAATACCACGTTAACGTGCTGCATGAGAGCGTGATCCGCATTCAATTGATTTTTGTTGAATCTCAAGTGGTCGCTTTATATCAATGTTTTTTTTTTTGTATCGGAAGTGAAGCATCGAAAACCTACCGGTCTACAACGAGTGCGGGCTTTAACCGCTAAACACTCCCGCCCCTCGTCCTCCCGGAACTGTCATTAGATATTACGTCGGGAGGAAGGTGGAGCATTGCTGCTCAAAAGTCAATCGGTCCTAGTTTAGTAGGTCACCTATTGTGTTGTGTTGTTGTCGTACGTGGGTCGTGGCTACTCGTCAGTATTCTACGATCCCCCGTCCGGCACTCTCTGCAACGTCTGCATATTTCGCCTAGCCCTCTCTAGACGACGTAGCTCTAGCTGAATAGCTGTCACACGCTCACAGATCCGGTCCCAGTTGGCCGGATTTGCTAACATGAACTGTAATGCGCTTGCTGGCTCCTGCGGATGTCCTTCTGGAACAGGAAACCGAGCACATTGGAACATAACGTGCTCAGCGTCCTCCGGTTCGTCACACAGTGGGCACCTTGGTGTGTAGTCGTGCCCAAACCTGTATAGGTACCACCTGTATCCACCATGTCCAGACAAGAACTGGGTTAAATGGTAGTTGGTTTCCCCGCTCTTCCTGCTCAGCCATTTTTCAATGTCCGGGATGAGCCTGAATATATCAATGTGTGTGTGTGTGTGTGTGTCTATTTTGTGTCTGAGTAAATCTGGCCTTGTGTGTGGCTATTTTGTTGTTTTTTTGTGTTCCTCTTTAACTAAATAATAGTAGGATGACGAACGATGACGACGGGGTTGCCCAGGCTGGCGCTGGTGGTTTATGCATTATGGTTACTTGTTGTGATGGTGATGGTGGTGGTGGTGGTGGTAGTGATACTGGACTCTTTTTCAATGGGGAATTCAGCGATGTTTCCTAGTGTGATACGCAACATCATGCAGGGAGCTCTGGGGAGACTGCTAAAATGGGCCACAGGATGTGGTCTAAACGTTAACCCAAGCAAGACAGAACTGATGCTTTTCACAACAAAAACCAAAATACCGACTTTTCCCCTTCCTCTTCTGAATGGACAACAGTTGCCTATTACTCTTACAGAAGATTGCTTGGTAAGAGATGTGGCCTACGCCCTAAAAAAACAGCATGGATGTACACAGCGATAGTACGTCCGATGCTTACATACGGGGCAATTGTTTGGTGGCCAGCTCTAGGAAAGAGCTATATAGTGCACAAACTTAGCGGTGTGCAGAGGTCGGCATGTGTTGGAATCACAGAAGCCATGCGCACGTATTCCACGGCAGCACTGAACGTACTGCTATATCTTCTTCCAATTGACCTCCACATCAAAAACATTATCTACAACATCGCGGTAAGGTTAAAAGAATCCGGCTGCTGGGCAGAACGACCATATGGACATAGTAAAATACTAGGAGTGATTAAAAATCCTATGTTCAAACGAACAACAGACTATATAGAGGCGCACAATAGCTTTGAGAGCGACTTCAAGGTAAAATTTCCGACCAGGATAGAATGGAAAGAAAACAGTTTGTAGAGTGGTTTTGACATTTCAATCTTAACGGATGGGTCGAAGATGGAATGAGGTATAGGAGCAGGGGTGTACTCACCACAAGTAAGCTTAGACCACTCTTTCCAACGAGGCTATAGTCTTTCAGGCGGAGGCGCTTGCCATTAGGGAAGCATGTCGGCTGGCCAGAAATAACGTACCGGAAGGTCGTAAGATAGCTATCTTCGTTGATAGTCAGGCGGCACTCAAAGCACTGCAATCCACCACTGTGAAGTCAAAGCTCGTTAAGGAATGCATGTCGACGATGAGCGAGCTAAGTCGTCAAGCTGATATCACTCTCTTATGGGTTCCTGGTCATAGGAACATAGAGGGAAATGAGAAGGTTGACGAATTGGCTCAATCTGGTGCTTCTCTTGATGTATAGTTGGCGGAACAGGTCTCGATTCCTCTGGCGGTCTTCAAGAGAAGTAACTTCCTGTTTTTCCTCCAGCTGGCTAACAGAATGTGGAAAGATGTCGAATCTTGCAGAGCGGCACGTGCTGCCTTGTTACAAAAATAGGTCTTTCAGACTTATTAACAGAAGACGCTCGGATACCGCAAGGCTCACAGCGGTTTTTACCGGTCACTGGTGTGTAGGGATTCACGTGGAGAGACTGGGTATTCCGTTGAGAAGCCATTATAGGAGCTGCGGAAACGAAGAGGAAGAGGAGTCACTCACCCACTTTCTATGTCAATGCCCAGCCTTGGCAAAGACTAGAAATTAGTTTCTGGGCAAATACTCCATCGACAATCTCTCGGACTGTTCAGTCACATGCCCGGGTGATTTACTCAAATACCTAAATTCCACAGGTTGGATTTAGTAATACTGATTGCGTTCGGCGAGGAAGTGGTATCAAAACGGCACTCTAGTGCTAATTGTGGCTTGTAGTGGACTATAAGAGCCGGCCACGGAAACCAACCAACCAACGAGCAGAGACCCAAGAAACTCTGAACTTCATGTGTCTATGCCGGAATTGGAAAATCTGTAACTGCTTGTGAACCCTTTTCATCTGCCATTACTCCTTGACTTGTTATAGTGTATCCAAAATATTTTACTGTCGATTGAAAAAACTCACATTTGCTTGTCGCAACTCAAGTTTATTTGGTACTACTCTTTTGAGCCCTTTTTCAAGGATTGCAAAATGATATATGATTACTTTATCTTTCCTTACCATGTCTGCGAAATCTTTATTAACGAACCTTTGAAATACAGGCGGAGCATTTTCTAACCCTCAAACGGCTGACAGTTTACAAATTAAAAATTTTTGACTTTAAAACGCATTTATTTTGGTCTCAACTGACAAAATCCCTTAGAAATTTCTATATAGAACTATAAATTCATTTCTTAAATGAATTAGAGAAGGTGAAATTGTGGAACCCTTTTTTCATCTACGTTTTTACTCTCTTAACGGCTGACTGGTTTACGTTTGTAAACCTATATATAATGTATGGAAATAAGTGTAAAATTGCGACAGCTCATTTCCTTTTTTAAGTTTTATTCAAAATGCTCTTGTAATTAGGCAAATAATTATAAATAAATTAGAATTTATTGACAATCAGGGCATTTTGTAACCGTGCCATAGTGCGTATCACATACCCTCTTGCTGCAAAGGTAGCTGTTCCCTGATTCGCTTGTAATTGTGGCGGCGGCTTATTCGATGGAAGACTGATGCCTAGCATATCCAGCATCGCATTGCGAACGTGAGGCCTACGATTGCTAAGGCTTATCTGTGGTGAACGTCTGATGCTTGGAGTAGCCATATCATTCACCAATGCAATGAAGAAGCTGCGACATGAATTGCTGATCCCATACGTTTCAGTATACATTACGTATGCAGCCAATGCCGACAAATCCACCATATTGAAAAAGATAGCTAATGGGCACAGGTGAGTTCTCCGCTTGCACGTGTAATTGCCAAGCATTTGATCCATTGTGTACGCTAGCTTTCATACCATTGTATTCCATGAATATTTCTGGCTTACCAAACTCTTGATCTATCGCTTTGTTGTAATGAATCGAATACAAGGTTGGTTGGTTAGTTTCCGTGGCTGACCCGTATAGTCCACTACGAGCCACAATTAGCACTAGAGTGCCGTTTTAAAACCACTTCCTCGGCGAACATTGCGTTTCTAAATCCAACCTGTCGAATGTAGGTATTTTAATAAATCACCAGCACATGTGACAACAGTCCGAGATGTTGTTGATGATGTATTTGCCCAGAGCCTTATTTCTAGTTTTTGCTAGGGCTGGTCATAGAAACTGGGTGAGTGGCTCCTCTTCCTCTTCATTTTCACAGCTTTAACAATGGCTTCTGAACGGAATACCCAGTCTCTCCGCGTGAGTCCCTGCACAGCAGTGGCCAATAAAAACCGCTCTTAGTCTTGCGGTATCCCAACGTCTTCTATTGATAAGCCTAAGTGACATATTTTCGTTGTAACTAGGCCAGGAAGCACGTGCCAATGTGCAAGATTCAAGATCTTTCCACCACCTATAGCCAGCTGACGGAAATGCAGGAAGTTGCTCCTCTTGAAGACCGCCAGAGGAATCGAGACCTGTTCCGCCAACGATACATCAAGAGAAGCGCCAAAACGAGCCAGTTCGACAGCATTCTCATTTCCCTCAATGTTCTTATGGCCGGGAACACATTAGAGATTAATATCAGCTTAACGACTGAGCTCGCTTTTCGCCGACCTACATTCCTTAACGAGCTTGGACTTCACAGTGATGGATTGCAGTGCTTTCTGTGCCGCCTGACTATCTTACGACTTTCTGGAACGTTATATCTTGCAAGCCGACATGCCTCTTTAATGGTTAGGACCTCTGCCTGAAAGACTGTAGCCTCGTCTGGTAACCGGAAAGAGTGGTCGATGCTTATTTGTGGTGAGTGCCCATTTCAATAGTTTCCCCAGGGCTCCCTGCATGATGTTGCTTATCACACTGGGAAACATCCCAGATTTCATGCTGACGACGTCGCCCGCATACGCGACTACCCTTGCCCCCGTCTCCTCTAGTACATTGAGGATGTTGTCTATGACTAACAGCCACAGCAGTGCAGAGATTACCCTGCCCTGACATATCAAGTTAAAGTCGAGTTTTCTAACTCTGACTGTACTGTTCTAGTTTTTAGCATATTTACTATCAATTTCCCAATGTCTTCTTCTATGCCAATCCTAGCTAGAGAATCTTGGATTACACGTGTGCTAACATTGTTGAAAGCACCCTCTATATCTGAGAAGGCTGCGAGAGAGTGTTGTTTATAGTAGATCGCCATCTCTGCCGTGCGGACTACATCATGCAGAGCCATTTCCTTGGATCTACACTTGAGCTACGCGTGTTGGCAGGTCGAGATGGGAAATTTATCAATGATGGATCATAGATGGAGCTCCAATACCCTTTCCATCGTCTTCAAGAGGAACGATGTTAAGCTTTTTGGCCTGAAATCTTTTGCGGACTCATGACGAATCTTCCCAGCATTTGGTATGAAGACTACCTTGACTCTTCTCAAACTCATTGGAATATGGTTTAGACGGATGCATGTCCTATAAATCAACCTTAGCCATGGGGTTACCTTGTCCTGTAGCCTCCGTAGCATTCTCGGAAGTATTCCATCAATGCCAGGCGATTTATAGATCGAAAACGTTTGATTGAGTGCGTGATCTTGTGGTCTGGAAAGATTGAATCAACGTCTTGTGAAGATTGCCGTAACCGTACGGGTACTTCTGAATCGGTAGTCATTTCTATACAGTCAGGAAAGTGTGTTTTAAGTAGGAGGTCAAGTGTCTCAACACATGATTCCTTCCATGTTCCATCTTTTCTTTCAGGAAAGAAGGGTTAACACGTTCCTTGGACAGATCCTTTACTAGTCTTGCTGAGACAGAAGAAGACTCGATCGACTCACAAAATTCCTTCCAACCATTATTTTTGGTGTTCCTGATGGCTTTTGTGTAAGTCTTGAGACAGTCTTTGTATACTTGCCAGTTGTTATCCATGTAACACTGATTGAAGAGCTTTCTCGTTTTCTCTCTGAGCTTCGAGAGCTTTTCGATCCACCACTGTGGGAAACTTTTATGGCTCCTTCTAACTGGACAGGATATCTTCCACAAGATATTAAACCCTCCTTTCAATTTCATCCCCGGAGTCAATATTCGAGTGTGTAAAGGTGGTCAGTTTCGATTTAGCTACCCTTGTAAAAACATCCCATTTTATATTGCGTGGGTTTCTAAATGGAACAGAATCCGTTGTCCTTAAATTCAGATTGTAGAGTATCATACAGTGATCCGAGAAGGATCATTTGTTGGACACCCTCCAGTTCTCAACATAAACCTCTGAATTCTCGAACAGAAGAGTTATGTCTCGTACCTCTTCCCATCCCGGGAAGCCTTCTGTACTAGGGAATGTGAAGGTTGGAAGGACTGGAACTACTAATAAAATTAAAAAGCGACTAACCCCTTTCGTTGTCCTCGGTGCTTCCCCATAGCGTATGGCGTACATTGGCGTCGCATCATAGAAGTAGGGGAGTGTTGCTGGCTTTCGCACTGGCAGTCAACTGTACAACCAAAATATGGTTTTCTCCTCCAACACTTCGATTTTTACGGCTGTTAAATCACCTGTGCAGAGTTGAGGACAAAGGAAAGCGTTTACATTGTTTTTGATTAAGATACATGTTCTTGGCTTGTCACATACCTTAGCGTAAAGTAATTTGTATTTTTTGTTTCCGATTGTCTGTATCTCTGACCCAGGGGTATTGAACGATGCAGATGTCAACATCCTCGTCACCTAGGAGGACGGCAAGATTACCGAGACCTTACGCCGAACCGCATTTTGTGATCAGTTTTATCTAACTCTTTAACGGAATCCTCGTTAATGGAGAGGAGTTGAGTTATACTGCTCTTCTGTTGGCCTTTGTCCTTGATGACAATCCAGTCATTCATTGCCATGTTAGGATTCTGTCGCTGCAGAATCTGTAGCACCTTTCCGTGCTCCGCCTTCAAAACAGGCAATCAAATGCGAGATCTCGGCCGCCTTGGGATGTCCCGAGCTGGAATAAGCTAAGTCCTAAGCCCTCCCAAGCATTGTTTATCTTAGCAATGCATTTGCCCAGGAACTCCAAAGACGGACGATTGTCACATTTGATCACCCTGCAGCCACGGAAAACCGCAGAAGAGTCGAATCCTGGTGGAGATGAACTTAGATCAGAGAGGAGGTGTTCCTCCACCAACTCAATTAACTTGGGCTCAATTCCCCCACCCTCGTCCACTACGGCATAATTTTTAATTTTTTCGCCGTGGTCGATCTCATGTTCTGTCCCACTCTCCTCATTTTTGGCTATCTTGCCTAAGATGAAGAGGGCTTTCTGGTACAGGTTCTTCCTGACCATCGGAACTTACCCTTCTTTGGCTTAGGTGCACTATGGCTGGGGCTCTCCTTTGCCGTTTTAGCTGATGTTGCCTTGAGGCCAGTAACCCGTCCTCGGAGCTCATCCCGAGCTCCATTTCGTCCTCCTTTGTTTTGTTGGTTATTTGTCTAATATTTAGTTTTTTTGTTCAATTTATCCATGTTTGGTCCCACGAGTGTAGGGGAGAGGCATAGCCCCCTGTACCACGGCAAGGCTAAAGTTTAAACCGGAGGTCGGCAGGTATCCAGAGTCCACCGTTATCAGACACACTCACGCAGTGCCATTCATCCCATAGGCTTTTATCGAGTAAACCTCTCTAGATCCGCCATATTCGGGTAACAGCAGGGACACATTTAGCAGGATGTGGCTCTACACCACGTATGGACGGTCTTGAGCACTAAGCCCCTGGATCGTTTACCCAGAAACCTTGTCCCCATCGAAGACAAAGCATAGACAATTTTTTTTTTCGGCTTTAGGATGTAATCAGCCAATGACTTTTAAACCATAGTTTGCAGGTTTCGATGAAATGAGCTGCTTGCAGAAACGCGGCCTCTTTATGGAAACAATTGCCCGTCTATTGTAATGCAAGCGTGTGGCTTTTAGTTGGCTTTCAATGATGGATCAAGCAACATTCACAATTCGGAAATGGGAGCAACTTTATCTGTCTCTAGCCGATCAGTTCATGTATATCCATTACAGAATCGAATGGTCCGGCTTAGCGACGCGCGATAAATCGTTAGTGCTTCCAGTGGCCAAAGCTCTTCTAATATTTGCTCATGCAATAAATAGACGCCAGCCGTAATCAGCAAGGCCAAAAAGGAATCAAACTCAAAAACATCGACTACTACCCACTTCCGAACACTTTTATTTGGATTCCGAGCCCTCCAAATGGTTCTAGTGCAAGTGTTGGCATGCCACAGCATTATATTTTTCATAACATCAGTGAAAATAAGCCGCATTGTGTCACGACGAGTCATCAAAATTCTATTGGTAGGGCCACCTACCAATCCGTATTAGACAGCTTTCCATCCTTATGCATACATTTTATACGAGCTTACAAATGTAAACCACTGCGCCGAAATAGGGTATGGTAAACAGTCAGCCGTTTGAGGGTTAAGCCAAAAGGCATTCGTAGCCACTAGTATTGTTCAATAGGTGTTGTAAACGACGTGTATTTTATAGACTTTCATTTTCTTGGAAATATTCAATCCCCAAAATATCTTTCTCAAAACAGTCTTTTTCAAAATAATAATTTTTTCTTTGCTCACATTTCTCGCATTGTTTTTCTTGCTTTTTATAATTATTACTATTTACTTAGAATGTTATATGCAATTTACACCAAAGTACACCACGTTGATGGGGTTTTCCGTTTACACCGGATATTTTGCATCACGAACAGTTTTTTTTTGTTTTGGTTATACACATACGTGGAACTTGCGAGCACGTTGGTTAAATAAAAACTAAAAGTTTGTGAAAAATACTTGATTTAGAACATTTTGCAACATATGCAAATAATTCTTGCAATTCCCTTTTTCATTCCTGATACTTATTTTATTAAATTCCTTTAAAAAAATGTACAATTTATTGTTTACTTAACAATGTTTTGAGCCATCAGCTGCTGTTTAGTGATGCGACAGATGGAAAAACACAAACTTGGCAGCTCTGCAGAAATGTCTAGAGAGACCATTATTAATTTTCATATCAAGGCACATCAGTTCTTGATGCGACTATTGATCCCCATCACATTCTACAACAACAACCCCTGAATGACGTCATTTTCCTTGTGGTTGTTGTCGAATCTGATACGTATCAGTAGGCACATCAATGTTGATGTTGATGCGCTTTGGTGTAAATTGCATATTAATTTCATGTTTGATAATTTCAAAAAATCTCTACCTAGCACAACATTATAACTCATAGTTTCGTTGGACACCACGATCAGACTAAAATTAATCGTTTTATTTATTAATTTATTTATAGCATGAGATTGTTTTTTATTTAAACCAAAGAAAACGTCTTTAACTTCTTCATACATATATCATATCATATATCATCATATTATATTAAGAAATTTCAATAAAGATGATCGGGCTCCCCGAATCTAAGAGGCATCTTCTTTATTTTTACATGGTATAAAGCAAAGTCGAAATTTCAAGAAGTTAGAATACTGATTACTTTTAAACCACGCAAAGTATTTTGATACAGTTTTCACTGTTAATTAAAGAATTTCCTTAGAAAGGTTTGCATGTACATAAATAGTTGATTCAATAATAGAAATATTTTATTCAGTCACTATACATATATATTTTTGCAAAACCACGCACCAAAAAGTATGTTTACATTTTTTAAGTTGTTGATGCTATGCTTCTTCTTGAACCTTAGGTGTTGTTATTGTTTTATTTACTCCTCTCATTTACTAATAATTGAGTGCGCACAAGAGTATTACGATATTCTCTCTTTTCTTTGTGTATTATTATTCACTGAGAGCTTAACAAAAAAGAGAGTGTTTTGTTGTTATAATTGCATTATTTCATCTAATTTTGTATTAAATATGTGTGAAAAAAATGATTGAGCTGTTCGCTCTTTCCTTTCTGTATTATTATTCACTGATTGCATACCAAGAGAGGGAGAGTGTGTGTTGTGGTTGTAATTGCATTTTTTCCTCCCATTTTTTATTAACTATGTGCACGAGAGTATTGCCAAAAAGTATATTAATTCTATTGACTGCATTGACCAAAGACTGACTCAAAATTCCAAAAGAAAAAAAATGGGAATGCGTAGTTTTGTGCGCGAATTATTCCGCTTTGTTCGCTCTTAAAATTAATGTAGTTGTAATAGTGTTATAATTTATGGAAAAAGCATTTGCTGCTACTACACTATTGCAGCTTTCCATTCATCACACAGCAAAGTTTCATCAAATGTGATTTTAGAATTAAATTAAAGTAATCTTAATTATCATTTAAGCCTAATCATTATTGTCATTTAAGCCCTACTATTAGGTAAAGGAAACATTTGATTGTTTGCAATATAAGGTAAAATGTAAAACATAAAACTTATTATTGTAATTGCAGTTAGTTTACATCTTTTCTTATCAAAACATCAATTAGAGAATCATCTGTCAAACGTGACATTCGTTTTCCTTATGGCAGAGATAGACGCAGATCTCAGAGAGCCCTAGAATCGTCCGAACGCAGGTCGATGAGGACTTCTAATTTGTGGTCAAAAAAGTTAAATTCTGCCAAGAGTTATGATCCTTCTATTGAATACAAGAATGATCCTGTCGTTTTAATAGGTACAATGTCGGTTGCCTGCTTTGAAATGGAAGGATGAGTCCAAAGGTCTTTGTTGCTTACAAGGAAAAATAAAATTACATGAAATGACGATCACAAATTTCTACAGATCTATTTTATATCAGATCCCGAAACACAAGCATCAGCGAGGTGAAACAGTGTCGCACAACCAATGGATCAACGTTTTGTAAAATTTTTACAAGATTTGTTACATTCCCAAAACAGCTACATGCAGTCTTTCAACACTGCTATTGAGAGCGTACCGCTAGGAGCACCCGACTTTAATATCGAAATCCATGCAAATAAAATGCCTGCTGAAGAACACATCGGCCGTTGTAATGCCCCACCTACGAGTGAAGTTGAAGTTGGGATAGCTGGACAACAATTTGATAAACGAGATATTGTATTGCACAATCGTGACAACAACTTGCACAGAATATCCGAGTTGCACCGATCTTATGACAGCTTACAGTATCCTTTAATGCTATGTCGGGGAGAAGACGGATATACTATAAATATTACTCAAGTTGATCCAGTTAGTGGAACACCTCTTAATTAAACAGTTTCATGCATGAACTATTATTGTTATTGGATGATGAGAAGGCATGCAAATTTTAACGTCTTCCTGAGGTATGGAATGTTATCGAATCAATACTTAGTCGATCAATATGCGAAAATTGAATCGGAGCGATTAGCTTACA
>JBAMAV010001533.1:0-105748 GCA_037043315.1 Amiota communis | reverse complement strand
ATTTGATTGTTTCGGATGTAAGCTAATTGCTTCGATTCAATTTTCGCATATTGATAGACTAAGTATTGGTTCGTTAGCATTCCATACCTCAGTAAGAGGTCAAAATTTGCATGCCTTCTCATTATTCGATAACAATAATAGTTCATGCATGAAATTTTTTTATGTAGAGGTGTTCCACTAACTGCATCAACTTGAGTAATATTTATAGTTTATCCGTCTTCTCCCCGACATAGCATCAAAGGATACTAAAAGCTGTCATAAAATCGGTGCAACTCGGATATTCTGTGCAAGTTGTTGTCACGATTGTGCAGTACAATATCCCGTTTTTAAATTTTTTTTCCAGCTATCACAACTGCAACTTCACTCGTAGATGGAGCATTATAACGGCCGATGTGTTCTCCAGCAGGCACTTTATTTGCATGGATTACGATATTAAAGTCGGGTGTTCCTGGCGGTACATTCTCAATAGCAGTTTTGAAAGACTTTATGTAGCTGTAATGGGAATGTAACAAATCTTGTAAAAGTCTTACCAAACTTTGATCCATTGGTTGTGCGACACTGTTACACCTCGCTGGTGTAATTACTTTAATTGAATTCTAAAATCACATTTGAAGAAACCTTGATGTGTAAAGAATGAAAAGCTGCAATATTGTATTGGCAGTAATTGCTTTTTCCATAAATTATAACACTACTACAACTACATTAATTTTAAAAGCGAATAAAACGGAACTCGTCCGCAAAGCCAACCTGTGAAATTATAAAAATTCAGTATTGGTAAATGGGAAAAGAATTACTTTTTGAACTGATTTGTGAACCAAATAAAGCTGTTTGATGTTGTAGTGAATCACAAAAACGTGTTTTGGTGAATGTCAAACTAAGTGTTGCTGTCTTTAGTGAATGGCAAATATGGATATTTAATGATAATAATCATTTAATTTAATTCTAAATTCACATTTGAAGAAACTTTGCTGTGAAAATAATGAAAAGCTGCAATTTTGTAGAGGCAGTAAATGCTTTTTCCTTAAATTATAACACTATTACAACTACATTAATTTTAAAAGCGAACATAACGGTACTCGCAAAGCCAACTTGTGAAATTATAAAAATTCAGTATTGGTTAAATGGGAAAAGAACTACTTTTTGAACTATTGTGTGCACCAAAAACAGCTTTTTGTTGTTGTAGTGAATGACAAAAACCTGTTTTGGTGAATGTCAACCAAAGTGTTGCTGTCTTTAGTGAATGGCAAATATGGATAATTAATGATAATAATCATCATTATTTTTATTATGTAATCAATTATTTATGTACATGCAAACCTTTCTAAGGAAATTCTTTAATTAACAGTGAAAACCGTATCAAAATACTTTGCCTGGTTTAGAAGTAATCAGTATTCTAACTTCTTGAAATTTCGACTTTGCTTTATACTATGTAAAGATAGTCGCCCCAAATGTATAACTTAAGATAGAGGTTTTTGTTTCACTTCCTTTGAATTTGATGATTTCTTTACAAACAACAATATCCAACATATTAAGATTGCAACTGGCTCACCACAAGCGAATGGCCAAGTTGAACGTGTTAACAGAAGCATAGGGCCAATGATAGCAAAATTGACGGATGAAGAACACCGAATATGTTGGGATAAAACTTTGGAATAGGTGGAATTTGCATTAAACAATACGATGCATCGTACTATTCAGGCACACCCCTGCATTATGCTTTTCGGAGCTAACCAAGAGGGACAAGTTATTAATACTCTAAAGGAAAACGTGTTAACGGAGGAACAAGTTCAAAATGATGTCAGTAGAGAAAAGACTAGAAGCCAGGCAGACAGACATCAAAAAGAAGTACAAATATACAACAAAAACTACGTAGATAGCCTTCGTCAAGCTCCACCCAAATACGACATAGGAAAATATGTAATAGTGAAAAGCTTTAGTTCACAGCAAGGCGTGTCAAGCAAACTCATTCCAAAATATAAGTGCCCCTTTAAAGTTACGAAAGTGTTAGAAAACGATATATACCTATTGGTAGACGTAGATGGGTCTCAGCGAACGCAAACACCGTACAAGGGTATTTGGGCAGTCGCCAACATTTAACCATGGCTGAGAGAAAAATTAACTATAGAGGACGCAAATAAAACTGACACAACCATGCCATACATACCAGGTGCGAAAGACGAACATGATACACAGAACTTAGCAATGGAAAACGTACAAGTTGACAACCATAACGAAAACAATGGTGAAGAAATCAAATGTAAAGTAACAAACAATAGTCAAAATATAATTAAATCAAAAGACCATGTATCAAGAAATGTTATAAACACAACTAATGATAATGAATGTGCCAAATGTCCAAATCACATATCTGTAAAAAAAAAGTAAACTGATAAAAGTGATAGGGTAACTCGTAGCATGGTTAAATTGTTAGGTGGAAAAAGTCAGGATCAGGAGATCCATGTCGTCAGAACGGCCGAGTTGTAAGCATCTCTCTCTTTTTGTAAGCACGCCTATATGATTAGTGTAAGTTATGATATAAGTAATTATAAGTAATAATGTACCTAGAGTTAAGTGAAGAGAATTAAATAAAGTAAGATTTAGTCTTGTGCCAACCATCGAACTGACTACACTAACAAGTTTTTCGTAAAGACCTTTATTAACATCAGCTATCTTGAGCGAATGTACTTCTTCAATATTAAAAGGAAATGTGTTCGAAAATTGTTTATTTCGAAATATTGTTCTTCAAGGTTTATATGTGCCTTTAAAGGTGTCAAGATATTATTACCTATTATTCCTTGAAAGCATTTACCTTAATAATCTGTAAGTTTCCAGCTCTTTTAATTTCTGTCATTAAATTTTTTGGTAATTCAATTATTATTTCATATTTTGTGTGTTTCTGTCCATTTAGTGTATTAAAAGTAAAATGATCTTTGAGTCTTTTTCGTTCATACTGCGGTGTTTATTTAGTGGGGATGTTGTAGATCCCGTATCTAATAAACATCTAATCTTATCTTTCCGTATAATAACCTCTACTATCGGTAAATATAATGACCGGCTGCTAACTGAAAAATTTGCTGCTCTACATGGTCAACGTCCATTGGTTCACTTGATCGATCAAATTGTCTATATCTGTTTTGTCCGGAGGAACTGTCGTGTTCTATCTATGTTGTCCTGAATAATTGTTCTGCCTGTGTTGTCTTGAAGTCTTGAAAAACGATCTTGCCTGACCTCCCCCGGTTGTCTGTAATTATGTGTATCTTGGTCTGATGATCATATTGTCTATTTTGATTGGATGTATAATTGATTCTGCTGATTTGTTTAAATTATAATGTTTAAGTAAGCATGTTTCCTGAAGTGTGCTTCTCTTAAAATACTTATATTTCTACTATAAATGATACTGGATAGATTAGGGTTGATTCCGTTTAAAAATGTTTTCAGAATTATGAACTCATTAACAGTAGGAGAGAATTGCAAAGGCTGTGGTATGTTTCTTTCACTCCGAAGTTCCTGATTTGTTCGCTAAGTATGGTATCCCACGTTGCTGAAGTACCTAACGTATGTATAGATTGAAGTGCTGCTTCTGGTATTTTGTTCCTGATGAGCCGCTTAAAAATGAATGGCCTTAAGGCCGTTTTTCCATCGAATAATAATGCCTAACTCTCTTAAGAAAGCTGACAAATCGTACTCTTTATTCCCATGATTCTCTATAATCCTCGCGGCCTCTTTTATGAGCACCTAGATAGCTCGAGGTTTAAAAAAAAAAGAATCTTCTGATTTGTATATATTTGTTTATTATCAGCAAACATTGAATTTGTGAGTCCATTCCTGCTTAAACCACTGAACCTATTTTGACATAAAAATATCAATTGAAAGGTACTTTTCGCTAGATGTGTACTGTATATCAATAGGTCCAGAGGTTTATGCGTAAAAACGTGTTAAAGATAACCGCTTTATAACAACAATAACAATACACAGCCGTTGATGTGGGCGTGTGTGTGTGCAGTAGAATGGGAGAATAGAGAGGTTTGTTTGTTTGTGTGCCTCTCTCTTGTATTCTATTGCCGCTGATGTTGTGATTGCAGTAGAATGGGAGAATGGAGAGGTTTGTGTTTGTGTCTCTTCTCTTCTATTGCTGTACGCTCATTGGTTGTGGGAAGCCTTGTTATAGATTTTTTTTTTATAGAGAAGTTATTGTATAAGCACTTTAAAAAATAAATGCTTTTTCTAGAATGCGGTCGATTGTATCGAACGGGTTGAGTTCACTTTAAAAATTGAATTTTAAGACTGAGTTTTGAATTACAAAAAACGTTATTTATAAGTTACAATTATGCTTAGATTCACAAAAAGGTTTTCAAATGACACAATTTTAATATTACAAATAACGAATGAATATATCTTATTACAAATATTGAATGCAGTAATGCTTCCGCTTAGATTAATAAAAAGGTTTATTGACTATAAAAGTTGATTAAAACTATCTTGCCAAATCGATTTCAAGTGAGAGGGTCGATGGTGAAGTTGACGTACCAACGTAGCCCGGCGTGCGTTGCTACTGCTCCGTCGTGATGTTACTGCATGATTTTTCGATAGAGAGACATGTAGATTCGCGCCATCTACCGTTAAATTTTAAAACATACAATAATTGAACAAACAGAAGCTATTTGTATGGTAGCATAATGAACTCACAGGTTAGTCAAAATAAATGCACTTATTATTAAAAAAAATATGAAAATATAAAATATCTTGCGAGTTGCAACAAAGTGGACTTACACCTCGCTAAAGAAGTTTTGAAGTGAGTAAGTACAAAAAAATGTTACAGTAATCAAATGTGATGATGCGGGGGAGAAGTAGAGGGGGAATACACATTGGCTTGTTCGTCTGCAGCGTAGAGAATGTATGTTTATGCATGAGTAAGAGAGAGATAAAAAAATCGCGAAAAAGTTTTTCATGAACCATTATTATTAAAGCAAAGTCGAGAGTTAAGTTTTTTTCCATTTAGTCTATATATGTACATACCGTAATTTGTAAACTGAAAAAAATTAAAAGTAGTTCAATTGTTGGATATCGATTCTGTTCAAAACATGTGTTTACATGTACGTCTCAACCAAATCGTCCTTTGTATTGTAAAACTTGTATTTTTTTTAATTCTTTATGCGTCATTATTAAATCAAATTTCTTTTAGTGTTGCGCAATATGCTACAAAGTTTGTTTTGCACAAATGAAAGTAAAGATATTTAAATCAATTATACCAAGAATAAGAAATGCAAACGGACATCGTTTGCTTCAGAATGATGAAACCGATTAAGAAAAGAAAATGTTAATTGGCTGTCAGGTGTAATTTAATTATTTTAATTTTTTACATTTAACGCAGGGTAATGATCGGAGTAAAATGATATGTCAGGTTTGCAGGTCAATTGCTATTACTAAAATATTAAGTATTTATTAAAATATAACATATTTATTAAAAAAAAAAATTAAAGAAAAATTAAATGTCTACGAAATCTGTAAACGACGCGATCATTGAAAATGTCCATACACACACTCACACATACGCCTGAACTTATGTCTGCTTTGACTATTTCATTCTTCTCTTTTCCAAACACTACCCTTGCAAATCTTCACAGGTACGCGATGCTTGACCATACACATACCATACACATACTCACATATACACCTTAACTTATGTCTTCTTTGTCTATTTCATTCTTTCATTCTTCCTCTTCTTCCCCGTGCTCATCATACATTTTATGACACTGTTCGTATCCAATTTTTCAATTTTTTCTAAATAATTCTACTCGTAACACATAAAGCCAAAATTTCCCACTTACCCGGCGAATTTTCCAAAAAATTTCATTCACATTCTTCGAATTGACCTATAGCGAACATGAAAAAAGAAAAATCAGCCAAATAGGGCAATCCCTTCTCAAGCAATACGCTAACAAAAGAAAAGTGAATTTTCCATTTCAGTCACCTCTTTGAACACCCCTCCCCCTTTGTTGACATTATCGCTCCATGACAAAATTCCTCTTACACGCTGCAGCATAAACCATAACTTCAGAATATACAAATGACTTGGCGCTCCGACTTTTGAGTCACGAGATATATTAAAAACATAGGCGACAATTTTTGAAAAATTCTGAAAGAGTGTCATATTGTGGCATGTATACCCATTTTAAAAACGTTTTCACCTTAAAATTGGGGCAGGTAATATCGCTACACTACCGTAATTGTTTTTGCATGAAAACGATTTTAATAAACCATTATTATTACATAGTATAACCGTTCGATTCTCGTTATTAGAAATGTTTTAATAAAATTTATTAGAAAAAGAGCTTTTGGCTCCCTTTGAAAGCTGCACTGTTAAAAATGCTGTTTTTAACATGGATCTGTAAAGCGTCTAAAAACGTACTGTTAAATCTGCAAATTACAATAATTATAAATATATGCGTCCAATAAAATGTCATTACTATCTCTTGCTTCACTTCATTTTTTCCTCAACTTTTTGAGGAAACCTCATTTCGCCTTGTTTCACCACGCAAATCAAATATGATATGATTTGAATACAGCGGCGATTGGGTAATAGGAGCAGCGTGGTTGTTTCTTTTGATATGAAAATGTGCATAGAAATATAAAGCCGCCATGAATTGAAACACAAATGGTAACGTTGATTTTCCATTATCATGCGGCTTATATTCAGATATCAATTGATGGGACAACATTATTGAGAATCGATAATTTTTCTCAAAAGTATTGTCGAGCATTAAAAATGGATCACTATGATCACGCAATATTCTCAGCATATTTATTTTCTCATAATTTTCATTTTTATTTAATAATTCCGCGACCAAACAACTAAACACAATATCATCCATTTTACTTAGCGTTAACAGTATGCACAAATATTTATGATTTTTTTTATCAGAAACATTTAAATTTATCAGAAACATTTTAATTTATCAGCTCCTCGACAGCAGCTAATAAAAATCTAATAAATTATTATCAGAAGGGCGAGAATCGACCGGTAAAGAAAAGTCGAAATTCCAGATTGCTTGGATAGCACTCAAGTAAAGTTTTAATATGTTTGTTTGTGAATAAGAGAAATTTAACGCAGGGTAATGATGGGAGCAATAAGATAGTATGTAGTGTTTGCATGTCAATTGCATGTCGCGCGCGTAGCGTAGATCTAGACAGGTCCCGGTCAGATATAAATGTATGAAGTCAAAATTTCCCACTTTCCCGGTATATTTTCCAAAAATTCTTCCGCAGTATTCTAAATGACCTATAACGAACACAATAAAGAAAAAATCAGCCAAATAGGGTAGACCTTTCTCAAGTAATACGCTTAAGAAGTAAAGTTAATTTTTTAGTTTTAGTCACCTTTTAAAACGCCCCTTAACAACCCAATATGCAATGTGTATCCCCCATCAACGTCTCTCCACCGCATCTGAACATTTGATTACCACAACGTTTTTCTTTTGACTTTCACCTCGCTAAAGAAGTTTCACTTAAAAAAAAAATTATTTATAATATTCCTGATAAAAAACAAAAGTTATCATATTGGAAGTACGCCAAAAATTAGTACATTTTTTTTTTGACTTTGCAAATAATAATGTGAATATGTGTAAATGCACCTCGAATGACGCAGAACAGAATGAAATAAAAAGTTAAAGTCATCTAGTGATCATCAATGCATATATGTTTTTTTTTTTAAGAATAATACAAAATATGACAAAATGAATTTATTACCATTTTTTATTTATTTTATTTTCCGAATATTGACACATAATTATGTACTTATGTACATACTACGGTACCATACTTATATGCTAGACTCTATATTTACACTTAAACATATTTATACACTCTATACTTATACTTATATGGGCATTTCCAAAGCATCAAACGTGACAGTCGTACGCTTTTAAAGTGGGAAAAACAGTTAGTGTTAGACACATTTTTTTTTATTTCTTAAATTTATCTAATAGTCCTTTGTGAGCACTACATCTAGTGAAAAGGTTGATTCCAGACGTAATTTTGGTTCTGAAGTACAGGCAAAATAAAAGCGATTCAAACGTGACAAAAAACGGAAGTGGGTTTCGTGGTCATCGACAAAAATCCAAAAGTCAGCGAAACTTTCCAAAAAATTTTAGTGGAACTAATTTTAAAGTATTAAGGAATAATGTCACTTTATGTAACATTTGGTTTTATATATATACATATAATTCCACTATGGTTTCATTCAGGCAAATGTTCATATATTTTTGTTATTAAGCTTTATTTATTAAGTCAAATAACAATTATTGTTGAATTATAACTAATATCAATTAAACATAGAACCAATAAGTAATACAAAATTTTATAAATTTTTCTTAACAGAATATGCAGTACGAGCTGCTTTAATTTGATGTCCGTCACATGAAAAGCTGTGTAGTTTTTGGATTCCCTGGATATTTAAGAAGTTTTTCCATTTTAAACTAATTGTAGTGAAATTTTCCTTACCTGGTCCGAAGAGATGTACAGAATTTGAACACCTTTAATGCTATTATTTGCAAATTCGTAAAAGGAAAAAGCGTTACATAAGACCAGGTTTTTGTTTTAGTGAGCTGCCAAACTTTTCTTTTCAAAACTGCTCATACTCCATCAACTTCCCATGTGAAGTTGCGAAGTAATTTCATTCTATGAACTTGCATCCGAATTCTTCTAGAAAATCGAAGAGGCTCGAAACGATAAATTTGTTTTTGAACTGCGAGCTGCTTCCATCAGAGAAAAGAAACACATTCGCAAACCTTCCATATTGACATTGTATCGTCTGCATAAGTTTCACTAAAAAACAGCGAACATCATCTTTGCTGTGGCTTAATTTGTCACTGACGAGAGCAAATGATTTTGTTTATCCCAAAAACCATGACACGCAGGTTAAAATAGGCGGTAAATGCTCAATCTTGACGGGTTTTCTTTCAAGGCTTCCCTCCACCTATTCAAGCTTTTTTTCTTATGTTTATGTTTATGTTTATATTAACATATTAACATATTAACAAAAGTCTACATATTTATAATCTCAAAATTTCACACTTACGACTCAAACGTGACCAACTTCAAATAGCTCTAAATTTTATAATAATAATTTTTTGGCACTCGGTGTTTTTTTTCTTAATTATATACACAAAACTCTGTTTAAAGAAAAATTTGGGCACACTTGTTGCTGTTATCAATCACGAAATGAAAACAAATGATGTTTTTCGGACTCAAACGTGACATTAGAAGATGAATTAAAGCAAATTTTCCGTTGATCGAGATCGGAATGATCTCTTTGCATATTTTTTAGTTAATAGATGTTCTAAGAGACATTTTGTGGAAATGCCCATATATATATATATATATAATGAGGTTTCTTGCATTCGAAAATGACGTGCTACCTGTAAACTTGTAAACAGTGTAACAGGTTTTGCAGGCGACAGTATCCTTTATCTCCTGTCCACTAACATCTTTTACTCTGGAGAATACATCCCAAACTTTGCTATGACCCCTTTTCAAACTAAATTGACGTTCGCCACTAATAAGCCTTGCTTTCAAAGAAATGATTGTGCATGTCTAGTTTGCCATGAATCTGAAGATGAAATCTATATTTTGGAGAATTGAATTGAACTTTATAGGAAATGTTTCCCACTTTACATGGAACATTGACGGACGCATTCACAGATCAGCACAAGAACTACAAACCTTACAATATAGACAAACAAACAGAACAATTTTAACAAACAACCACATAATTAACAATTAACAAACATAAATTTTGTATATACTTACATTTTCACTTGTTTTATCGAACTCATTGTAATTTTTTTATTTTAAAAATATCTTTATTTTTGATTTACACCACCGTTTACTACGTCGAAACAATATTTAATGAGACAAAAAAATAAGAAATTCATCAACAAAGCAAGAAATCGATCAACAATCATACGCGTTGCGTATGCCAACATTTTATCTTAAATGCAGATCAAACGGATATGTCGTGTATCGCGAAATAATGAGCAGCGTTTATGGAGCTGCTGCACTTTTCGTCTTTGTTAATGTAGTTCACTTTTCATGTCGCATGTTGGCAAGAACGACCAATTGTGATTGTACTTGGAAAATCAGTTAGTGTCGAACAAAAGTGCCGGTGAACTGAACCTAACAATTGAAAATGCCGAAAAAAGTGGAAAAAGTAAATTTGTTGAAATAAGTACAAAAATAACAACAAATGATATATTATACGTGCGTCTATTTGTGGTGAATCAATTGTTATTTATATTAAATTGGTAAAACATTTCACTTTTGGGCAGACATACTAACTCATAATAAATTCACAAAATTGGTATTTGGTCTTTTAATATTTTATTATCAACCTGTCACAGTCACAAAACACGTATAAATTTTTTGTAAATTAATATAATCATACGCATTTCGTTGTGATACATAACAAATGCAGAATGAAATGTCAAAGTTTCACCACGGTTGAATCTAATAAAAAACAATTTGAAAAATCAGAGGAATCAATTATGTATTAATATTGACATAATTATTTCTGATATATTTGACAAAGGTTACTTTGTTGACTTTAAAATTTGTCTCTAATTATTTGGAATTGTTCATACGAAAATACAAAAATCGCGATTAAAAAATGGAGGGTGGGGGACGAAGGATAAAAACTACCTTATCACCTATTCTCATACCTACCAAATATTTAAAAATAATGTCATAAAAATTAGTCGAGCTGTTTCGGAGGAGTTTATACACTAACACCGTGACATGAGATTTTTATATATTAGATTGTTTGAATAAAAACTGAAGGCGTTGCTGTCCAAATTTGTTCATCACCTTGTCAATAAATTCAGTATCCTCCATTACTCTTTTTCTGTGAACACTGAGCATGCACAGGCCGCTTAGCTTCGCGTCTCCCATCGTTGACCGATTTCACGTCTTGACACGTCATAACGTGCTAAATGTACGTTCAATGCTACATGTTATTGCTGAAATAGTTAAACCAATTTTTTTGCCTCACATACTGCTGGGTAAAATGAAGTGGCTTGAGCAATTACATCTGCGTATTTAACAACATTCATTAATTTTAAATCGCATTATGTGCTTCATTTGTCTTCATCATCTCGTACCATGTGGTACGTATAGCTTCGACAATAAAATTATGTAGAAGACCTCCATAGAGGTTCAGCATATTTTCTTGTATCGCTAAACATGCTGATTGGTCTAATTTTCTCATATTTTTCGGGTGAAGCTGGATAATCGAAGATGCTTTCATGTGTGTTGAAGAAAATCGACTTTTTAATGAAGAAATAATATAATCTAAGTTTGGGATATTCTGAAAAATTCTTTTACATTTTCAGATGGTAGATCTGTTTTGCCACTACTCGAAGACGCTAAAATTCAATATCCAGTTTTTCGCAAACTTTTTGAGCTTTCTCGAAAATGACCGCAAAGTCATGTACTTATATTGCCTTTATTATCATATTTACATCTTGTTATTAATTGCACATGGGTTCAAGTTTGGCAGAATAGGCAGCAGTTACTAAAAGTGTCGCAATGTATGTTGGAGTAGTTGTAGTCGTGTAGAGTTGATATGCTGTCGTTTTCGTTTTAGAGTTCGGTTTGCTGTCCAACACGTTTCACAAAATAGAGGTATACATTTTTGGAAATTTAATCCGGTGCAACGTATTCTATCTGAAAAAATGTACAATGTCCTTTGTAGTCCTAGCAGTATTTCTCACTTCACAGACAGTATTCAGGTCATTGATGACCAGATTCAATATTTTGTTTTTACAGTGGAAAAATAAGGCTGAAGGATATTTATCATAAATAATTTTCTAAACGTAGTAGGTCTGTAAAAACAACACCCTCATCGGCTTTCCCAGGGATGGAAGGTCATGTCGCCCGTAAAATAAAATTGCACCTCCCTGAAAGTAATCCTGGCGGCGCCCATGCCTCTGTTTATTTTCAAGAAAATTAGCGATATCTACAGAAATAGCAGTGATAATCAAAAATGTTTACTATTTATAAAATTGCTTATTTTTGTGGATCTTTTCCATCTCGAAATTTATGCAGTAATTATCACGTCCTTCTGGACGACTCTTTAGGCCATATAGTCCATAATTTAGAAATTTTAATAGATGCAGTATACTCTGACATCTGAAGAAAATTTCATTGGCTATGTTCTAGAGCAATAGTGTCTAGGAATGACACCGTGAACGAAATAAACAATTTGATCATTCAAAAAGTTCGCGGACACGTCAAAAATTATAAATCGATCAACACCGTAACTAACGAGGATACAGTACATTACCCAAAGGAATTTTTAAATTTACTTCATCCCTCTGGAGTGCCAACTCATACATTAAAATTAAAAATTGGAGTGCCAATCATGCCGTTGATAAATTTAAGCTAGGATATGCAATGGGACGAGGCTACTTTAAAAGGAATTGAAGGACAATTTAATTTTAGCGACCATTATTACCGGCTTTGCAGCCAATCAGTAAACACATATTCCTTCGATACCGGTGATCTCTAGCGATGTGCCAATTCCCATCAAAAGACTTCAATTTACAGAGTAAACACCTTTTGTTTTAACAATTAACAAGTTCTAGGGCCAAACATACAATTAAACAGGGATTGAGCTACGAAACGAATGCTTTACTCATGGCCAACTGTATGTTAACTTATAGCGAGTTAATATTCTTATAAGAAAAGGTTTTTTTTTTTTTATTGTATCGAACTGATATTTAGATAAGTTTGATAAGTTTCTGATCTATATCCATTAACCGTGCAAATTTCATGATCCTAGGGTTACGGGGAAGGGTACCTCCCATGCAAACCCAAATTAAATGACAAATTTATTAAGTATAAAAGTACAATAAAACTGCCAGTCAAACTGATATGATGCTAAGAAAGGTAGATTGGATGCATTTCGGAGGAGCGTGAAGAGCATTACATCTTTGGCATAGCCAATGATCGCCTTCTTTCTGGTTTTCTAAGGAATCATTGAACAACCCACTTAAATATATACTATATGTATTAATACAATGAATATTTATTACATATAAGATTTATTGCTCCAACTGGGTCTAACTAAAAACGGGATGGATGAAATGGAGACAAAAAGTCATATTAAGGTCTACCAGGAGACAACGTTGCCATTAAATGTGACAAGATTGCAAACCTCCAAAATAAAAACAGCACCAAATGGAAGAGCTAATAATCACAGTCATCCCGGTGTTGGCACATATTATTATAATCGAAATGATAAAAGTGATCTTGGGGAGAATTTTGTAGCACCCGACGGTGGCTGGGCTTGGTTAGTATGCATAGCAGCTGGACTTTCAAATGTACGTATGTAAGCAATAAAGATTTAAAGATGGAATAAATGTACGGTAATATAAACCAGAACCATTTTTAACGAATTTCCAGCTTTCAATTTATCCATGTTTACAACAATTTGGTTTTATATTCCGAGAACGGCTTATTACACTGAACCTGACTAGTTCACAGATTACAACAATTATCAATTCAAATCCAGCGGTATCAGCATGTACGGGTTTACTTAATGGACCAATGTTTCGGCGTTTTACCTTTCGTCAAGTTGCCACGGCTGGATCACTTTGCATATTTGTAGGCATTGTTTTAACAGCATTTTGTGAGACTTTTGCTGGTTATATGTTTGCATATGCTTTACTCTTTGGTAGGTAAATATTTCATTTCTGGAATAAACCAATATAAATTAATTTAATCAATAGGTTTTGGAATGGGTATTAGTGTTTCAGCATCATCATTGGCCATAAATACTTATTTTCGTAATAAACGTCGTCGTGCCGCTGGCTTCTCATGGACTATAACTGGTCTAGGACCAATATTTCTACCCTACTTTGTGACGTTCCTACTTGCAGTTTATGGTGTACAAGGCACAGTGCTAATTTTTGCGGCACTTTCATTACATTCATTCGTTTGTGCGCAGATTTATCAGCCAGTATATTATCATGTACTGTTGCCAGTATTTGGTGAAGAAGCAATCATTGCAATGCCGGAACAAGAATATTTGTGTAAATATTGTACTCTTCAACAAAAACGTGATACGAGCATATTTTCTAGTCAATATCTTTATCAGGATGATGATATTGAGAAGCCTGGTTATGAGATTTTTGAACCAGGCACACCAATGTTATCGCTAGCAAATGATGG
Source organism: Amiota communis (assembly GCA_037043315.1). Classification (NCBI taxonomy): domain Eukaryota; kingdom Metazoa; phylum Arthropoda; class Insecta; order Diptera; family Drosophilidae; genus Amiota; species Amiota communis. The sequence continues at coordinate 91,522 of JBAMAV010001533.1, read as the reverse complement.
TTGGTTTGGTTCACGTCTATCATTGGCATCACAAGGAGGCAAATTGCCTTTTCGTACTGTCTCAAGTTCAAAAGATTTGGAACTCACAAATCATCTCAATAAAGTCATTTCTGAAGAAGAGATGGTCACAAATGAATTCTTCAAGCCTAATAATTTTAAACGTGAACGCGATGAAAAACAACAACGTATAAATAATATTCAACGTCAATTATTAAATCTTGGTGATTTTCGAGGTAAACTCTATTGCACTTGTGCCGAGGAGAAAGCTCTATTAGAACGTGGCCGACTTGAAGATGATGTCATTTATGATGTCCGAAATAATAATAATAATAGACAACAAGATGATACTATCAATGGACGCAATGGTGATCAATCCCAACGTAGTCAAAAATTAAATTCCGATGATGATAAGTATTTTCCGTTAACCGCTGAACATATGAGCTTCCTACAAAAGGTCATACAATTTTTCGATCTCGATTTATTACGAGATTTTACATTTGTGAATTTAGTTGCTGGTCTGACAATCATCAATTTTGGTGAATTGAATTTTTCTATATTGACCCCATTCATCTTGGACGATTTTGGTTTTGATACATCACAAATAACATTAGCAATGTCTATATTGGCTGGCCTGGATATTACAATGCGTCTTTTAGTACCATTTCTTACCGAAAAAATTAGTTGGGATAATCGTGTTTTCTTTCTTATTGGTGTCGTTGGCATTGCACTGGGACGCACTGTTGTCGCATGTACACGTTCATATGCGATAATTCTGAGTAGTTTTGTTTGGATTGGATTATGTAAAGGTATACGTACAATATTTTGGCCATTAATTATTCCCGGTTATGTGCCATTAAATCGCTTACCAGGTGCATCTGGTTTGCAGTTACTCATATCGGGCATCTTTACATTGGCAGCTGGTCCAGTTGTGGGTAAGTAACTTATTGTAAGTGTAGTCTGCCTGTTTTATAATTTATTGATACAAAGTAAGGTTTTTAATATTAACCAAATCACTAGGTCTTGTTCGGGATAGATTTAATTACTCGGTCACCTTACACTGTCTCAATATGATGACTTTTGTAGCAGCGGCCTCTTGGACATTAGAGGCTCTGATACGTCGACATCGGGGTAAAACAACTAACGTGAATCATTGAAAGAAGAAAAGAAATTCATGAATTGTATTGACTTTAATTTAAATAAAATGAGACGACATACAATGTAAATACCTTATGTTACCTTAGAATGAATACTAATGATAGGCTAAGTTCAACAATTCAGTGTTTTTCTACAATAGTTGTAATATCAATAATGTACGTTTATTTAAATAAAAATCAAGAAAAGACGAATGTATGTAACAAGATATTTTTATGGAGGAATCCGAGAGAGTGAATATCGCTTAATCGGCGAGATTCGTAATGCTGATCAAGACTATTGTTACACAAACAAAATTAACCTTTATTGATATATGGACATAGGATTCCACTTATTAGTATTACTTTTATTAACTTATTTTTTTGCTGCTATTGATCCACCGAAGATTTCTCGGTGAAAATTTGTGAGATACCTTATTTTCGTCCCTGGTTGACAGTTCCAGTTGAATTTTAATAATAAAATCCTTTCGTATCCTTTTTAGGAAACGAAAACAACCCAGATCCATTAACAAATTTCGTAAATTATTACTAAATTGAGATATTTCCATAGCCAACATTTTGGAAGTTATATTATTATAACTTATAGAAATATTAAAAAATATGAAATTGTTAAAAACATTTGGATTGCATGTGCTTATCACATTTCATACGTTTGTAATTGTTATTGTTTTGGCACAAGCCACAACGATAGCGATCCTTGCTTAAAATAAGTTCATGGCCCTCACCATCATACCGAACACTGTCAATCACTTTGCTTCTTTGCAGACGCGCTACTTTATTTCCCACAAATGTTTGTAATTTAGTTCTATCTCGTTGTTGTATCATGTTGTTGGTGATGATAGATTGGATGGCATTTGTAATGTAGCATTGTCCCATCTGACCCAGAATCTCTATTGCAAAATTCCGAAAATCTAGTTGCTTTGTGAAAGCGCCCCCCATCAGTAGATTAAAGGCTCTTAACGTCTTCGGAATATTGACTGTTTCTTACATTTTCTATTATAACGCTTCACATGATGAGGTGAGATAAGCAGCTCATGATGTGTGGCAACTGTGACAGTTGCATTGTAATTCCAATGGACTAGCAGCACTTTTTTGTGTCGTAAACACTGTCACTATGTCCACGAACGTATTTCCGGATCGATCGAGTAATCCATTAAAGTTTCATTAGCAATTCGGTTCTCTCGAATTGTTCCAGATTCAAAATAATTGAGCCTTGATAATTTGCAACATGATTTTTAAATTCTTATACGATACACGAATTGCTGTTCGATCGGCATGGAATTTAGCGTAGATAAAGTCAATACCCCATGTTTTCATTTTCTAAAACTAATTCGCGTACTTCAATGGAAATATTTTTAAATTTTTTGAGTTATTTTCAAAATTTTGAAATTTGTGAATTTGGTAATATTCACAGGTACTGTTTCAATATCATAATTTAAATCTTTATCTTTCATAAAATGATTTATCATAGAAATCATAAAGAACTAGTTTGAAATTACTTATGTTTCGTTTTCGAAGCAGTCGCAAGAATGGGGTTAAATTTTGATACAATATTTGGCATAATGGCTTTTACAAATGAATTTGCCTTCTTAAATTGGAATTATAGCAACTGCGTTAAACGATTAATCGAGTTTAAGATTTCCACTCTAAATTTGAAGTGAAGTAAAGTAAAGCGTTGCAGTAGTATTTTCGTAAATTGAAACATGAGTACATTATTTCTTATGAGAGCGCATGCACCAAAGGAAACAAAACAGAACGCATTGTTTTTGATTTTGACTGCAACAATATAAATTCACTAAACAGAAAATTATGTCTTTCCGCTTCGGTGAAAATTTAGTATACATTTTTAGCAAATCAACTAGTGGATTCTCGCACTGATTTATAAAATTACGCAAAAAAATGTATTATCGAAAGGATGCTCCATTTAACTTTCTTTCTGATTTTCTTCTACATATTACATGAATGCTAAAAATCGAATTGTATATCACAGATTTTCGTTAAACGTTTTTGTTTCTATAACCATAATGTTTGTACTCCTGCTTTAAGCATCTACATGTTGCATTTATTTTCCTGTCCTGTGATCAAGGATATATTCATATTTCTGTAGCTTCAAGGCCCATTTTGGATTCAAATCTTTTTTACCCGACTACGGAAAAGAAAAACGGAGAGATGTTTTTGACTGATATGTATGTATGTACGGATGTGAATCTCTTCCCTCTTAACTTCTAAATTACTTATTACAAAAGGCAAACGAGGTATCGTTGGAAGTGTCTTCATTGTCCGCTATTTAAAGGTTATGTGACGTCACATTAAATAGATCTAGGGCAACCCGCGGCCGACACAATCGACCGCATTCTAGAAAAAAACATTTGTTTTTTCAGTGCTAATAACTTCTCCATAAACAATGTTCTTTGTGAAAACTCTACTATCACGTGACAAAGCCCTGATCTGATGTCTCAGAAATATGAAATCGCGATCCATTGAAAGATCGAACTCTACTGGCGGCAACATACAATTGTCCGTGACTAAACACAGGCTGTCTCAACAAAATTCCAACATTTTGAAACGTTTGACCTTGAGATTTATTTATAGTCATCACAAAAGCTGGAATGACTGGAAATTGAGTTCTTTGAAATTTGAACGGTAAAAGAGTTCCCGAATAAATCAAATAAATACGGGGAATTAAAATTCGAATATTACGCACTACACCTGTTAACAACTCGCAATCTATTGAGTTTCGGTGCATTCGCTTTAAGCGCATGCGAGTTCCATTAACTAATGCTTTTCCTGTAGTTAAATTCTGTATTGATAATACAATACAGTTTTCTTTTAAAATCAATTTATGGGGAGGCAGTCTATTAACTGAAACAGTATTCAAAAACCCAATAGGAAAATTATTATGTTCACGTGCATCATCACTGACAATTTGATCAAAACTGTAGTAAACCTGCTTCTCTCCAGGCATTCGTTTTAAGACTTCTAAATTTATAAACAAACAATCATCATTTCTTGGAACCAGAATAACTGAATTCAAAATGTCAATAGATGAAGTAGTTTCCGGAATATTTCCAAATATATCATTGATGATGTTTACAGGTTCACAAATTAAATTATTCGGTATTTCAACGATATCCCAACCGAACTGAGGAAAAGCTTCTATTTCACCGTTACCAACCGATATAAGAAATTGGACAAATTGAATTTCATGAGAAAAGGTCCTCATAATTCGAGTTAAAGTGACATGATGAAAGTTTCGAAATTCAGACCACGTTGTAATACAATTTTCTTTGAGGGTAACACGTGAACCAAGAGAAACCTTTGGCAGGATTTGTCTAAAATCACCGCATAACAAAATTGTTTTCCCCCCAAATAATTTGTCTCTATTCTCTCCCGCACTTAAGTCTCTCAGCAATCTATCAATTAATTCAATAGCATAAGAGGACACATAGAAAATTCGTCGATTATAATCAGTGACGCAGAATTGAGGAATCTTCCTTGACTACTGTTAGGACTGATATTTGAAACTGAATTTCCCAATAATGGAATTGGTATTTTGAACACATTGTGTAATGTCCTGCCACCGATCAAGAGAGTAGAAGCGATACCACTGAAAGCTGTGGGTATACAACGAATATTTACTGAATTCAATTTACGAATAATTGCTGTTTGGACATAAGTTTTCCCACAACCTGCGTGCGCCATGGTCATGATTCAAAACTTCTCGTAAAACACTAACTATAATATTATGTTGTTCATTATTAGCGCTATTAAACATGTCTTCAAAAATATTTTCTGCTTCAACGCGGTTAGTACTATCACTGAAAACAGAATCAACAGGAAAATAAACAGGGATTGGAAGACCAAGCTCATGACATGAAGGATTAAGAGTCTGAAGAATATCACCGAGTATTAGAAGAGTTCGATTATAAGAAATATCCTGACTGTAGTCTGTAAGAAAATCTTCACTCATATCATCTTTGAATTCATTCCATAAAAGTAACACATTCGCTGGAACATTCAAACCACAAATAAACCCAAATAACTCTCGCATTGTCTTGGAGCATTAGTTTGTTTTACTTCATTTAAACATTCATGCCATTCGTTATCATTCGATGCAATCCCCCGCACGTGACATGCCTCCAAAAAAGTAGGATACACAACCCCATTATAGAATCGTGAATCCTCAAAACACTTGGCACCACGAACGTGTAATAGAAGTAACCGTAAATGAAATAACTCGACATCTTGAGAAGATGCAACATACATTCGAGAAATAACTTTCGCTGCCACACGCTGTCTAACTGTCCACTTTTTTGCTCTACCATCGCACACGAAATGCAGAAGCAACGTTTGTTTTCAATTCAAAGAATGCTAATAACTTGGTTCTTATAGGATTAGCTACGGCCTGATCCACATTTCCTTCTCTAAAGTAAGTATTTTGCCTTCCAGGCAGGTGGCCATCAAGCCGAACAATTGTATGAGACTGATAATGCATTGGGAATTCAAATATCCTCCAAGCTGCCTCAGTGGAACCAACAAATCTACCATTTAAGAAATTTCGGATCTCATCTATCACGATTTCATTCGGCCCTACATTCTCAACACCAAATTCTAAAGTCGCACAATCAAACCCTTTTTAAACATACTTGTAAATATATTTGACACTCTTAACAGCCGTGCAAAATACAACATTCAAATGGCAATTGAACTTAGTTAAAAGATACGGATTGTATGGGACCACAAATCTATTATCAACACTATGCACACGAAGATCAACAGAAACACCATTATCACGACGTCTATATACTGGATAACCATTCACACCATCATGAGTACGTTTTGAGAAATTTTTAGGAAAATTGTTAGAACATTTTCCTTCTCGCATGCACACTGAATTAGGATTAAGAACACCGCAGTGACCATGAATCATATGGCTTTTAACTAAGTTATGTAATTTTGGATGAGTATGAGGGTCAGGAATTTCAGCAGAAATAATTTTATCAATACTTTCAATACTAACAACTCTATCATCATTTTCCGAAATCAACAAAATATGTGCTTGAGGGACTCCACGTTTTTGAAATACAATTGTGCAAATAATAGCATCAACTTAACCGAATATCTGGTTTTTTACTATCTAGTTGATCAGTTCATTCAATTTAATTTTGAAAACGCGAACAACAATATCAGGTCGAAAGTGAGCCTTAGCCCCATTTAATGTTTCGATAATTTCTGGCCAATTTTGTTTACATGTCATAGTTATGAATAAAGAAGGTTTTCCGTTTCGCTGTACATTACACATAGCATCTAATTCTATAATTAGTAATTCTGGAATATATTTCAGGGAGAAACTATGAATGTGGAAGGCAAAATTGCTTTATGACCAACTCTAGAATCACTACCATTTGGATTTTGATTAATAAAATCACTTAAGTTATTATAAAGGCAGCCTGATTTTGTTTAATGAAATGTAAACTTGTACTTTCAATTCGAATGTCCATATCAACGATCCACTGAAGAAGAATGGGAAGAATGCAGAAGACTAAAATCATCACGAATAGCAGGACGATAGCATGTATACTGTGACATAGTAACTTTGTTTCGAGGAGCATAAGAATTAGAAGTAGAAGCAATGTTATGTGACATATTAACATGCCAACCGGTATCACCATAAGGAAACAACAAAGGATATGCCAACGGATCTAACGAAGAGTCCAAAACAGAAACATTATGAATTTCTCGTGAACTTTCGGAAAAACAACTATACCTCTCTCAAAAGGCGGTTCACCGTTATCGCTTCTAAAAATAGCTGCAACATCAGTCTGAATAGCATCGTTATATCTACGAAGATCACACTCTTTATTCACCTTAATCATCATACAAACATTAGCAGTTGTATTTTTAGGACGGTGACAATATTCAGCCATTGACTTAAAATAACGTACAAACACATGTACAAGATCTAACTCATTAGCTAATTCATACATAATAGACACAGTACATCCATTATTTGCTCTAGCATTCAATCTATCTATTTTTGTGTATGCTAAACACTCTGGGCAAAATACTGGAGCGAATCGTCTGTGATAGATTGCAGGAACACCTGGAGAAACCTGAAGGAGTCTCTCCAAATCAATATGGCTTTAGGAAAGCGCGATCAACGCTGGACGCCATTCAAGTCGTCACGCATATTTTCCGTGAAGCCACGAGCGGCAAGCAGTGGAGGTTCGGCTCAAAGAAGTACTGCGCAGTAGTAACGCTGGATAAAAAACGCGTTCAACTCAGCAAGTTGGCCGCAGATCAAGAGTGCGCTGAACACATTTGCGGTCCCGGTGTATCTGCAGTGTTTTATAGCGAGCTACTTCAAAAACAGGGTCCTGTTTTACGACACTAGCGATGGAGTTAAAACACACATAGTAACTGGCGGCATCCCCCAGGGCTCGATGCTGGGCCCTACGCTTTGGATCGCAATGTACGACGCCATCCTCAAACTCGACCTCCCGGAAGACACAGCCGTCGTTGGATATACAGATTATATCGCGAAGTTTGCAGTGGCAAAGCAACTTAACACTTTGCAGGCGCTATGTAATGACGCTATCTCAAGAGTGAGACGATGGCTCAAAAATGCGAAGCTCGAGATGGCTGCACAAAAAACGGAGGTTGTTCTCTTGAGCACTCGGTAGGTTCATGAAGAGCTAATGATCAGGGTTGGCGAACACAACATTTCCTCCCAGCCGTACTTAAAGTACCTGGGTGTACTTATTGACTCGCCGATGACATTTAAAAAACAACTGAAGGCAGTCAGCGACAAAGCCGCATGGATAAATGGTGCGCTAACCAGACTGATGCCTAACATTGGTGGCCCTCGAGCAAGCAGGCGGCTACTCATGCCATCGGTAATAAGCTTGGTGATTCTGTATGCTGCGCCGATCTGGGCGGAAACGAAGATATCATACTTCAAAAACATAGAGCGCACATACAGACTCAGTGCTCTGAGGGTAGTCAGTGCTTACCGCACTGTCTCAGACGATCCCATTTGCATCGTAGCAAGGAAGATTCCTACCGACCTGCTCGCGTGTGAAATGGGGCAGTTGTACAGCGGCACAGGCCATCAATCGAGATAAAAACAGAAGAGAGGAGGGGCACAATTTCCGAGTGGCAACAACGATAAGATCAATCCGAGAAAGGGCGCTGGACGTATAAATTGATCCCAAATATCGAGGCGTGGATGAACCGTAATCATGGAGAGGTTGATTATAATCGCACGCAGTTGCTGACCAGACATGGATGCTTCAGAGAATACTTATACAGGTTCCACCTCGAAGACGACCCGTATTGTCCAATATGCCCAGTAGAGCCAGAAAGCGCCTGTCACGTGCTGTTCTATTGCCCACGGTTCATCAATGAGAGAACTGACCTTGAAACAACATTCGACGAAGAAGTGACTGAGTCAAATCTGGTCACACATATGTACGAAAATAGTTGAAAGTGGAATGCGGCAAGGGCAGCAGCTGCGAACATACTGAGCTGAAAGAGTTTCGCGACAAGCAATGGATTTCATTGCTCCCGGACTCGGACAGAATGACTAAAACGAACGATTGAGAAGTAATATACTAACAACGGCCTCCCGACGCACTACCTAATCGTTGAAGTTCTGGGAAGACTAACCGTCGGACATGAGGGAGTGTTTAGTGGGTTAAAGTTCCACACTACGGCTACGGCCACAGGTTTTTGATGCTTCCTTTCCTCGGCAAGAAAAAAAAAAGCATTAAATCTATGACGTACAGCAGTTTCCACGTCGTCAAAATAAAGCTGTGCATATGCCGGATCACTACCAAAATACGGAGTAATTGAAGCAGATCGGTGGTAAAATACGTCATGAATCTTTAAATCGTAAATTCCATTCAAAACTCTGTCATCTAATTTAAACTCAGAACTTATCATTGCAAATGAAGCATTATAAAAACGAATATTATCAAGGTAGTTCTTGGAGCGTTGTTCAATGAGATAGTTAATTGAGTTCAAACCTTCAACTAAATTCATAAAAAGAACATTCTGAATGAGGGGTGGTATTGCAACTTTTCCCTTATGAAAACACAAAGTTAAAGCGCTAGTGTTACGTAAAGTAATTTCAGATTGAAAATGTTTTGCTGAATAGAAATCACAAAGTAATATTAAAGACCCACAGCTAAATGATTCAAAATTACGGGGAATTAAATTCAATGCAATTTTGTACGTTCTATTTAATAAATTAATATTTTGATCATTTGAAGTACTTGCGATAACATTTCTAAGTGTTCTCATGTTATATAGACACAGCCGTTGATGTTGGGAGCGCAGTAAAATGGGAGAATAGAGAACTTTGTGTGTCACTCTCTTCTGTTCTATTGCTGTACACTCATCGGTTGTGTAAAGCCATGTTATTGTTGTTATGTAGTTCTCACAAAGATCTTTGTTGTCTCTATCGCTGTCACGGATAATGTTGTTGTTCTCATTTGTTTGTTCAGAGTATGCAAATTCTTCTTTGTATCACTTTCTTAGAACATTAAAAAATGATATACATATACATTTATATATACTAGGGGAACCCGCGGCCGACACAATTGACCGCATTCTAGAAAAAAAACATTTGTTTGTGCTTATAACTTCTATAGAAACAATGTTCTTTGTGAAAACTGTACTATCGCATGATAAATGGCCCTGATCTGATGTCTCAGAAATATAAAATCGCAATCCATTTAATGATCGAACTCTACTGGCGGCAACATACAATTGTCCGTGACTAAACACAGGCTGTCTCAACAAATTTGCAACCTTTGTTTGACCTTGAGATTTATTTATAGTCATCGCAAAAGCTGGAATGACTGGAAATTGAGTTCTTTGAAATTTGAACGGTAAAAGACTAAGTCAAATGAATACAGGGAATTAAAATTCGAATATTACGCGCTACACCTGTTAACAACTCGCAATCTATTAAGTTTCAGTGCATTCGCTTTACGCGTATGCGAGTTCAGTTAACTAATGCTTTTCCTATATTTAAATTCCGTATTAATAATACAATGCAGTTTTCTTTTAAAATCAATTTATGGGGAGGCAGACCACTTACTGATACAGTATTCAAAAACTCAATAGGAAAATTATTATTTTCACGTGCATCATCACTGACAATATTATCAAAGCTGTAGTAAGCCTGATCCTCTCCAGGCATTCGTTTTAAGACTTCTAAATTTATAGACGAACAATCATCATTTTTTGGAACCAGAATAGCTGAATTCAAAATGTCAGTAGATAAAATAGTTTCCGGAATATTTTCAAATATATCATTAATGATGTTTATAGGTTCACAAATTAACTTATTCGGTATTTCAACGATATCCGAACCGAACTGAGGAAAAGCTTCCACTTCACCGTTACCAAGTGATATAAGAAACTGAACAAATTGAATTTCATGAGGAAGGGCCCTCATACTTCGAATTAAAGTGACATGATGAAAGTTTCGAAATTCAGACCAGATGTAATACAATTTTCTTTGAGGGTAACACGTGAACCATGAGAAACCTTTGGCAGGATTTGTCTAAAATCACCGCATAACAAAATTGTTTTCCCCCCAAATAATTTGTCTCTATTCTCTCCCGCACTTAAGTCTCTCAGCAATCTATCAATTAATTCAATAGCATAAGAGGACACATAGAAATTTCGTCGATTATAATCAGTGACGCAGAATTGAGGAATCTTCCTTGACTACTGTTAGGACTGATATTTGAAACTGAATTTCCCAATAATGGAATTGGTATTTTGAACACATTGTGTAATGTCCTGCCACCGATCAAGAGAGTAGAAGCGATACCACTGAAAGCTGTGGGTATACAACGAATATTTACTGAATTCAATTTACGAATAATTGCTGTTTGGACATAAGTTTTCCCACAACCTGCGTGCGCCGTTAAACAAAATACATTGCTACCAGTATCATGATTCAAAACTTCTCGTAAAACACTAACTATAATATTATGTTGTACACTATTGGCGCTATTAAACATGTCTTCAAAAATATTTTCTTCTTCAACGCGGTTAGTACTATCACTGAAAACAGAATCAACAGGAAAATAAACAGGGATTGGAAGACCAAGCTCTTGACATGAAGTATTATGAGTCTGAAGAAAATCACCGAGTATTAGAAGAGTTCGATTATAAGAAATATCCTGACTGTAGTCTGTAAGAAAATCTTCACTCATATCATCTTTGAATTCATTCCATAAAAGTAACACATTCGCTGGAACATTCAAACCACAAATAAACCCAAATAACTCTCGCATTGTCTTGGAGAATTATTTTGTTTTACTTCATTTAAACATTCATGCCATTCGTTATCATTCGATGCAATCCCCCGCGCGTTACATGCTTCTACAAAAGACACAACCCTATTATAGAATCGTGAATCCTCAAAACACTTGGCACCACGAACGTGTAGTAGAAGTAACCGTAAATGAAATAACTCGACATCTTGAGAAGATACAATATACATTCGAGAAATAACTTTCGCTGCCACACGCTGTCTAACTGTCCACTTTTTTGCTCTACCATCGCACACGAAATGCAGAAGCAACGTTTGTTTTCAATTCAAAGAATGCTAATAACTTGGTTCTTATAGGATTAGCTACGGCCTGATCCACATTTCCTTCTCTAAAGTAAGTATTTTGCCTTCCAGGCAGGTGGCCATCAAGCCGAACAATTGTATGAGACTGATAATGCATTGGGAATTCAAATATCCTCCAAGCTGCCTCAGTGGAACCAACAAATCTACCATTTAAGAAATTTCGGATCTCATCTATCACGATTTCATTCGGCCCAACATTCTCAACACCAAACATACTTGTAAATGTATATGACACTAGGGTTGCGCTTATTTATAAAAGTGACGTTGCCAAAGGTCACAGGGTCCAAAAATGTTTGTTTTGGTTTAAAAGGAAAAAATGTAATATTTCAGCTTGATCTGACTATCTTTAGAGGTGGCGACTTGAGATGAAATTCTAAATCTTCCACTTACGTACCATACAATTCAAATCTTAGAACTTCTCATTTCTTGTTATAAGCACTATATTTGTTATTAAATAATCAGTGTCGAATTTATTATTGTATTTAAGAACACCTATACAATCTTTTACTTTTTACAGCGCACATGTTAATTGTTGTTCTGTGTAAAGCTAGTCTGTTTCATTATTAAGTGCAAGGTGTAATAGTCACTCCTAAAGCAATTTTATTTCACATTGTTTCTTATTGCAATTGAAACGCGTTTTAAGTGTCACGAATATGGCCAATTTTCGTTCAAGTCACCACCTCTAAATATTATTCGATCGGGCTAAAACTATACACTTCATTGTTTTATACCAAAAGGAACATTTTAAAACCCTGAGACCCATAGTTACAACACTTTTTTTTACCTTCATACAAATAAGCGCAACCCTAATGTGACACTTGTCATAGTCATGCAAACTGCAACATTCAAATGGCAATTGAACTTAGCTAAAAGATACGGATTGTATGGGACCACAAATATATTATCAACACTATGCACACGAAGATCAACAGAAACACCATTATCACGACGTCTATATACTGGATAACCATTCACACCATCATGAGTACGTTTTGAGAAATTTTTAGGAAAATTGTTAGAACATTTTCCTTCTCGCATGCACACTGAATTAGGATTAAGAACACCGCAGTGACCATGTATCATATGACTTTTTAACTAAGTTATGTAATTTTGGATGAGTATGAGGGTCAGGAATTTCAGCAGAAACAATTTTATCAATACTTTCAATACTAACAACTCTATCATCATTTTCCGAAATCAACAAAATATGTGCTTGAGGGACTCCACGTTTTTAAAATTCAATTGTGTAAATAATTGCATCAACTTAACCGAATATCTGGTTTTTTACTATCTAGTTGATCAGTTCATTCAATTTAATTTTGAAAACGCGAACAACAATATCAGGTCGAAAGTGAGCCTTAGCCCCATTTAATGTTTCGATAATTTCTGGCCAATTTTGTTTACATGTCATAGTTATGAATAAAGAAGGTTTTCCGTTTCGCTGTACATTACACATAGCATCTAAGTAATTCTGGAATATATTTCAGGGAAAGACTATGAATGTGGAAGGCAAAATTACTTTATGACCAACTCTAAAATAATTACGATATGGATTTTGATTTATAAAATCACTTAAGGTATAATAAAGGTCAGCACGTGGAGCAGCCTCATTTTGTTTTGTTTAATGAAATGTAATCTTGTACTTTCAATTCGGACGAACATATCAACGATCCACTGAAGAAATAATTTTTGGGAAGAATGCAGAAGCCTAAAATCATCACGAATAGCAAGACAATAACATGTATACTGTAACATAGTAACTTTGTTTCGAGGAGCATGAGAATTAGAAGAAGAAGCAATGTTATGTGACATATTAACATGCCAACCGGTATCACCATAAGGAAACAACAAAGGATATGCCAACGGATCTAACGAAGAGTCCAAAACAGAAACATTATGAATTTCTCGTGAACTTTCGGAAAAACAACTATACCTCTCTCAAAAGGCGGTTCACCGTTATCGCTTCTAAAAATAGCTGCAACATCAGTCTGAATAGCATCGTTATATCTACGAAGATCACACTCTTTATTCACCTTAATCATCATACAAACATTAGCAGTTGTATTTTTAGGACGGTGACAATATTCAGCCATTGACTTAAAAGAACGTACAAACACATTTACAGGATCTAACTCATTAGCTTATTCATACATAATAAACACAGTTCATCCATTATTTGCTCTAGCATTCAATCTATGACGTACAGCAGTTTCAACGTCGTAAAAATGAAGCTGTGCATATGCCAGATTACTACCACAACTCGGAGTAATTGCAGAAGATCGGTGGTAAAATACGTCATGAATCTTAAAATGATAAATTCCATTCAAAACTCTGTCATCTAATTTAAACTCAGAAATTATCATTGCAAATGAAGCATTATAAGAACGAATATTACCAAGGTAATTATTGCAGCGTTGCTCAATGACATAGTGATTTGAGTTCAAATCTGGAACTAAATACATAAAAAGAACATTCTGAATGAGGGGTGCTATTGCAACTTTTCCCTTATGAAAACACAAAGTTAAAGCGCTAATGTTACGTAAATTAATTTCAGATTGAAAATGTTTTGTTGAACAGAAATCACAACGTAATATGAAAGACCCACAGCTAAATGACTCAAAAATACGGGGAAGTAAATTCAATGCAATTTTATACGTTCTTTTTAATAAATCAACATTTTGATCATTTGAAGTAGTTGCGATAATATTTCTAAGTGATCGCATGTTATTTTTGTGGCGTCTACGCTGATTTATACCAGTTAAAGTAGGTCGGGAAGGCATATTGAATAATGTTAAAATTATAAAAAAAAAAAACAAATAAATAAGAGTCGCAAAACTTTTCGCAAACCAGACACAAAACACTCGGTAACTGTTAGGAATACCGATTATGCTGATTTATGCTATACAGGCGTCTATGGCGTGAATGAATAAATTTTAAAAATAATGAAAAATAAGCGAAAGGAACATGTATACTGTTGCAATAGCCATGTCTGACTGACAGGCGTCAAAGCTAAACAGCTCTTCTTATTACCAATTTTGGCATACCCAAAAACAAATTGTATGAATGAAAAAACGATGTCTCCGTTACATATCTCTTGCACATAGTCAGACACAGCCGTTGATGTTGGGAGCGCAGTAGAATGGGAGAATATAGAAGTTTGTGTGTCACTCTCTTCTGTTATATTGCTGTACGCTCATCGGTTGTGTAAAGCCATGTTATTGTTGTTGTGCAGTTCTCACAAAGATCTTTGTTGTCTCTATCGCTCTCATGGATAATGTTGTTGTTCTCATTTGTTTGTTCAGAGTATGCAAATTCTTCTTTGTATCACTTTCTGAGAACATTAAAAAGTGATATTAATATAAGTATATGCATTTATATATAACAAGGGGAACCCGCGGCCGACACAATCGACAGCACTCTTGAAAAAAACATTTTTTTTTTTAAGTGCTAGTAACTTCTATATAAACAATGTTCATTGTGAAAACTCTAATATCACGTGATAAATGGCCCTGATCTGATGTCTCAGAAATATAAAATCGCAATCCATTGAATGATCGAACTCTACTGGCGGCAACATACAATTGTCCGTGACTAAACACAGGCTGTCTCAACAAAATTGCAACCTTTGTTTGACCTTGAGATTTATTTATAGTCATCGCAAAAGCTGGAATGACTGGAAATTGAGTTCTTTGAAATTTGAACGGTAAAAGAGTTCCCGAATAAGTCAAATGAATACGGGGTATGAAAATTCGAATATTACGCGCTACACCTGTTAACAACTCGCAATCTATTGAGTTTCGGTGCATTCGCTTTATGCGCATGCGAGTTCCGTTAACCAATACTTTTCCTGTATTTAAATTCCGTATTAATAATACAATATAGTACAGTTTTCTTTTAAAATCAATTTATGTATACATGTAATAATGCATTTATATATATTTACAACAAAATACATACAGTACAGCATTAGAGCAGAAGAAAGAGGCACACAAACACTCAAACCTCTCTATTCTCTTATTCTACTGCGCGCACAGACGCACACATCAACAGCTGTGTATTTTTATTGTTCTTAAAAAGCGGGTTTTTTTAATACATTCTTTTCACCTATACCTCTGGACCTATTTTGATGATCCATTTTCAGTTAGCATCTAGTAAAAATTAGCTTTTAATTGGTATTTTTTTTTGTCAAAATAAGTTCAGTGGTTAAATCAGGAAAGGGTTAACAAATTCAATGTTTGCCGTTTAATTATATATATATATGGTGCCCTCTATAGGACATTAAGTCAAGAACTAAAAAAAAGGAGGCAGTCCTGGGACTGTCGACCGAAGTGAAAACGTAAATCTATGAATTAACAGTTTTTTTTTTGTTATTTTTTATTTTCTGAGCAACAATTTTATACATTTTCATATGGCTTAGTTATTTTTTAATTCAACTACACATTTAATTCTAATAAGGGTATAATAGGCATATGGTAACTGAAGTAAGTAATATGTTTGATTTATGTTTTCAATAACTGGACATAGTCAAGCCTTATGCTTCATTCAAAAATTCAATTAATATACGATTTTTATCATCCACAAAGTTAACATTGAAGTCTCCACTTAATATTATAGGTTCATCGTCAAATTTTACGGCAAATGGAGTGCTTCGGAAGCTTCTTTTGTATGAATTATCAAATTTTCAAATAAAAATTGTTGAATTTGTCTCATGGATTTTCGGGTGAAGTATAAACGGCAATTATTAAAATGTATTGACCATTTTGGGAAATGAAGTGACAATGTTTGATGTGTCTTGTGTATTGTGATAAATAGCTTCTCCCGCCGACGTCTTCACGAAGGACAACCAACTTGCCACGGTGTAGAGCCTTGAACTGCAATGACTCAATTAACTATGCTGACGGAGTACGTTTGTTCTCTGATAGGGCTTTCCATGCCGGAAAGTTAGCTTGAGGAGTGGTAACCAAGACCTTTCCGCCCCCCACCCCCAGCGCAATGCGTTCCTCTTCTCAAGGGGAGATCTCTGCCCGCGCCTAGATACACGACCACTTTCTGTCCACGGACACTGCTTACCTCACAGTTTTTCTGACTCTGTTTGCCACTATGCTGGTAGGTTGTGGCCTCCAGACCTAGTAACACTGGGGTGAAGCCTTGTGCGAACGACACTGGTCTAAGCCACAAAGTGTCTTCGTTCCGTTAAAACCGTGGCGGGTCTCAGAGTACGTACTCGATTCCGTCGTCATTCAGTTGGAGGTGTAGGTCTGGTTGAGTATTACTCCCAGTTAGTACTGGTCTTGCTCTGAGCATACGACCCCATGAAGGGTTATGCCAACCCTAGCATTGCCTCCGTGCATTTGCATAGATAACCATAGGACCTTCTTCATCTTAGTAACTACACTTTCGCGTCGAGATAGTGGATTTGTGTTGGAACCCAACTGCATCGACAAAATTAACTTTTCTCCATCTCCCTTCCCCTTCAAGAACGAGATGTCCAACCCGAAAGGGGAACCTACTCGCCTGGTACGGCAAAAGCCGACCAGTGGCGCTACGCCAAAATTGTCTGGTGGATCCACCTTTAGACCTCAGGTGCACATGAGCGCTGGCACGAAGCCGAGCCCGCTTCCAATCACCTCACACACTTCAAAGGTCGGCGTAATACATAATGTGGGTCCATCCTCAATGTTGGGAACTGAAAAAGCTACTCTCTCCACCTCCAGTTCTAAGCATATGACCCAGAGCAAATCCATAGACTCGGGTTCAAGTAATTCGGCTGCCTCTCGTGTCCGTTCACCGTCCACCTCTGAGTTCGTCAATGAATTCTTCGGCCAAATGGACTTAAGTGCATCTGAGTCTCCTCTGTCTAAAGAGGACAACCCCGACAACACCGTTATAAATAACCCCAAAGATGGTGAAGGTAGCTCAGATTAACCTTCACAACTCTTCCACTGCCTCGGCAGCACTGCTTCTGCATCTTTCCCAAAGGAAACGAGTAGCTAACCTTAGTCTACGACCTTTGGGTCATCAAAGACAAGGTATGCTGTCTCAACCACCAGGACTATCGCCTGATCTACTGCGAGGGCTTAGGTAGACCTAGGGCAGGACAGCTACCTTGATAAAGGCAACGTTGCCGTTATTGCTGAAGTAGACGGCACTCCAACCTGGATCGCATCATTCTACATGGCACATGACCACGGGCCAGCCCCTTCTGCTGCTCCTTCTCAGAACATAGGTATCTCACTTTCAACATTGATCACTCCAGCTCTTCAGATACTGAGGCTCAGCGTATTCCAATAGATAACGCACGATTGGACTAAATTTCAGTCGAGCGTTGCCAACAGTCTTGGCCCGGCCCTGGTTATAGCAGATAGCGCCGACATTGATAGGGCTGTCAAAAAGCACTCAAATGCTTTCAAAATTGCAACGGAAATTTCATGCGTGGCCCGCACACCCAGAAGTAAGAACAAATCCAGGTGTTGGAATGCCGATATCGCAGAACTCCGCAAGCAATGCCGTAAGCTCTTTAGCAGAGCCAAAGACTCAAATGACTGGCTTCCCTTCAATGCCAAGCAAAGGGAGCTTAAATACGCGTTAAGGAAATCCAAAAGAGCTACCGGGAGAAATTTCTGTGGCAATATAGAAAGTGTCTCCGAGACAAGTTGACTCCGCAGGATCCTCAAATATTTTCCAAAGTCCCTGGATTGCATCCAGAGACCTGACGGTAGCTGGACTGCTACTGGGGCGGAGACCGCGAATGTCCTGTTAGACACACACTTTCCGGGCATCGTGTCTCTCAATAATGGATCTACTCATGCCCTGCCTACGAACCGGTGCTGGTCTAACCTTGTGGTAACCAACGCTCACCTTCAGTGGGCCACCGGTTCATTCGAACGCTTTAAATCTCCTGGTATTATACCAGGGGACATTCAGGAGGTTTTCAACATTGTCACCCCGTGGCTTTTGCAAATTTACAATGCATGCTTCCAATACTCTTACATTCCCAACTAGTGTTGTCAAGCTCGTGTGGTGTTCATTCCCAAAGCACACCATGCCTAAGGATTATAGACCCACTAGTCTTTCCTCCTTCCTCCTCAAAACCCTTGAAAGAGTTATCAATGTCCATATCAGGACTACAATCGATCAAAACCTTCTATCCAAATCACAATATGCCGACACTAAGGGCAGGTCTGTGGAAACTGCGCTACACTCTCTCATTGAGGAAGTAGAAAAATCACTATCCTTTAAGGAATTTACGTTGGCCGTGTTCCTCGATATTGAAGGTGCATTCAACAACGTAAATCCAAACGCGATAGTCTTAACTCTGACTGGTCTAAACCTGGACCCAAATATTATTACACTCATTGAACGATTGTTAAAATCTTTCCATCACCTCTTCTCTTGGCAATGCCAACGCCACAAGAGCCATGTACAGAGGTTTGCCGCAAGGTGGCGTACTCTCTCCTCTCATCTGGAACTTGGCAGTCAACTCGCTGTTATACTCATAGCTTATGCCGATGACATTGCTATTGAGGTATCCGGTAAGTTTCCTTCCACCCTGTCAGACAGATTAACATATGCTCTTAGCATTGATTCCGAATGGTGTCGGGACTTTGGTCTCTCAGTTAATCCTTCGAAAACTGAGGCTATGCTCTTCACAAGGAAGTACAAAATTCCCGACTTCCTCCCACCAAACCTCGAAGGTACTCGCCTAAATATGAGCCAACAAGTGAAGTATCTAGGCCTAGTTCTCAACTCCAAGCTAAGCTCGAAAGCAAACATTCTGGAAAGGTCACGTAGGGCGTCGTGTGCTCTCTACTGCTGCAAGAGGGCCCTGGGTGCTATCTCGGGTCTAAACCCCGTATCACAACCTGGCTCTACACAGTGGTGGTGGAGTCCAATCTTCTGTATGAAGCCGTTTTCTGGTGGCCTGCCTGCCACAAGGTAGTTGGCTCCAAATTGGAGGAGAAAATCGGCTGCGGCATCTTCTCAAACAACCCAAACTTAAAGCTCAGATTCGCTTATCTGACCATTGAAGCGTCTTTCAAGCAGAGGTTATGTAGAAGAAAGGTTTATTTTATTAACCTATTATTAATACAATTCATACATAATTGATTATCTTTCCTATTTTACAGAGTTTAGTTTTCAAGTTCTTAATCTACTTAGCTACTGAAAATTTGTTTCAATTATTAAATAAGCTATATATTTTTACACATTTTATGCCAAGGAAAAATGGATAAGGAAAAAACCTTAGATAACGAACACTTACACTGACTTAACTAACTTCTAGTCACAATGACACGCTTTGGTGTTTAGACAAACCATCTCGTATCATTAACAACTGTTTTTTGTTTTGAATGTCCATAAGAAGAAGAAAACGTTTGTTGAGTAAATAAGAAAATTAATAAAAAAGCATTTTTTAAATGGAAAATGGGTTATTTGAAAGAATTATTAATAATTGCAAGCACGCTGGTGCGTATAAATACAAATGTAATGATTTGTCACGACCAGGAAGAGGATATTACCAAGGCATTCATGGATTTCATAAATAGACGCGCTCGAGTTTCTCGCAGCATTTTTTGTATTGTAAGTTAAATTTTTAATTAAACACAAAGCTTATTATATTACTGAAAAGTGAATGTAACATTGTAGGAACGGCATGGAACATTTTGGAGCAAAGATATTAAAGATGGTTCCGATGAACTCTTTAAAGAGAGCTTAAGAATGATCAGAACTACATTTAATATGTTGGTGGGGTGTCTACATGGTATAGGGAAGAAAACCACGAATTACAGAAATACTACTCCAGTGGAAGAAAGAGTTGTTATTGCTCAGTACACGCTTGGCTCGTCTTCAGAATATCGAGCAGTAGGTGCACTGTTCGGGGTGTCAAAGGCATCAGTTTGCATGATTCTTCAGAAATTCTGCTTGGAGGTGATTAGGAAACTTGCAGCGGAATACTTGTCACCTGATGTGATTACACAAGCGAAGATCGAAGAGTGTGTGGAAGGATTTGAAATTCTTGGATTCCCCCAGTGTTTCGGAGCAATCAGTATGTAAAAAATCTTTTTAATAACTGAAAACAACTGTGATGTACTTACTTAAGATGGTTGCCATATTGAAATCAAGCCACGTGCACAGGAAGCCGTTGACTACCACAACTATAAGGGATGGTATTCTGTAGTGCTCTTTGCACTTGTTGATTATCGGTATGTATTTCCTATGAGCGAAATATTAGCAATTTTTATGTATTCAATTTCAGTTACAGATTCCAATATGTTAATGTGGGCTGTCCTTGTCGTTGCCACGACTCACAAATATATAATCAGTGTCAGCTGAAGACTTAAGTGGAATCTTCAGATTTATTTGATAAAAATGTGAAGATGCTTTTTGGCGCCAATGTACCGGTACTGCTAATTGGAGACTCAGCCTTTCGTTTCTCAAAAAGGCTAGTGAAACCTTACCCATTTGCAATAAATGCAACAGAAGGACAAAAGATGTTCAACTATTCTCTTTCGAAATCGCGGCGTGTAGTAGAAAATGCATTTGGGCATTTGAAGGCAAGGTTCCGGAGAAATGCACAAATGCTCGAATATCATATTGTGTTGCTGTATTTTGCGCTACTTACTAAATACAGCGAACAATAGCATCAATGAGAATTGGGAAATCGACACGGAAAACAGGCCGCAACCGGAGGAAATGTATATGGTGATAACGATGCATCAGCTGAGGAAATACGCAGAGCTATAGCCAACTATCTCTAAGGACATGTGGAATGAAAGTTTCCAATAGAAAATCGTTCTTCACTTATTGCATTTATTTTTTTTTGTTTTCAACAATCTTATGGATAAGTACAAAATATATTACATTTATAAAAAATAACAACGGGATATATGTTTCTTCTTAAAATGTAATTAATAATGAATAATGGAACACATGTGTTTTTCCTTACAACTACATAATTATAATTATAATATAAAGCAAAAAGAGTTCCTTACAACTACATAATGATAATATGGAGAGATCAAGAATTTTTTATTTTTTCCTCCAAAACACTGAAGAAGCTACACAGCCTTACTTCGATATTTTTGGTTGAAGTAGCCATATCTCTTATGCTTGCATTGCGCTCCTCCGTCAATGCAATCATGCGCTCTATCACATCTGTGTCGTCTCCTTGGCGCTTCCTTTTCCGCGATGACGACGTATGTGGCACAACTTTACTTGTTACCGGCGTAGTGTTGATGTTGGAAGAATCACTTTCTTTAATTCTTCTTCGCGCAGGCTGTTAAATCTGAAAATAAAATTGATCATATTTCCAATACAAAAATACTCTTCGTAGTTACCTGTTGATTCGACCATAGTGCTCCCATTCGGATGCTGCGCCACCGGACGGGCCAATTTTGTTTTGTTCAGAGTAGAGCTGTGCGTGAATCGTGCGTGATCGTGAAATGCCAAAAATAATGTGAATTCTCGTGGTCGTGAACGAGTGACGAAATTGCGTGAAAAATCGTGAAAGGGTTCCTTCACGAAAATTCACGACATCACGGAAATTCCAGTCGTCACGAAAATTCACAATGTCAAGGTAGACATCTACGCTACGACTTTTGAGTCACGAGATATGTATATTAAAAACAAAGGCGACAATTTTCGTTAAATTTCTGAAAGAGCGGTATAAAAAAAAACTTGCTCGCAAATTTGAAAAAATCGACAACAACAACAAAAAGGAAAAAAAAATCTGTGTAAACACCATATTAAAAATCAGGCAATTTTAAGCAGTCTAAACCGACTATAAGACAACTAAATATTCAAATATGCAATTTTTTTTAAAATTTCAACGTAATTACGTTTCAATAGTAAGCGACCAATATTTTTTTAACCACTGTGACAGCGAGACCAACATAGAATGCTCTCTCCGCTCAGCATTCACGAACGAACTATTTTATTCTGAGGCGTAGAGTGAGTGCAAAAGAAGTGAATAGTGTTAATTATCTCGCTCGCACGCACGCATGCATGCAATCTCTGTGTGTCTTTTGTTTTTTTTGTAATGTTATGATGTTTCTGATATTTCTGTGTATCTGGTTTCCTGAATCAACAATTTCTTGTATTTAACATTTAAATTAAATTAAACTAAACTAATATTTTTTATATTAAATTTGATCATTATTTATCAATAATTTTATTTTAGATTCGGTTTCGTACTGGGATTTGTAGGATTCGGATTCTCTTTTGGATTCGATTACCACGAATAATTCTAAGATCCGGATCTTCGAATCTGAATCCAAGGATTCGTGCATCAAAAAGAGACTAGCATATGCCTAGAATGCAATTTACAATATTTATGCATGACGTAAACTATTTTTTACTACTCTATTAATTACTATTCAATATAAATAAAAACAATGTGTTTGTTTATTGATGATTGTGGAATGGTGAGGTGTGCACTTTGAAGTATTATTTTGTTAAGAAAAGCTGATTCTTTATTAATATTGTTAGAGGAGAGAATTTTTTGATCAAAATAACTAGTTTTAATTTCATGTGATATTCAATCAGCTGAATCAATTTTAAATATATTGAATCATCAATATTAACATCATGGTGGAGGTTTGGTGTGCGATGTCTCCTTTTGTGTGTTACAAACTTCATGACAAACTTATAATACTATTCACTCCCGTGAAGAGTTTAAAAACGAGCGCAATATGCTTCACAAGGGAGCGTAAAGAATTTCACCTACCCAGCTACTCAAACCTAAACAACGAATAAATCCCATGGGTAAATGATATTAGATATCTGGGAATTCATCTTGATAAAGCGTGTACCATATTCCATCATTAAACGAAGATCCAAGTTGCCGATCAAAAATAAACTACTGATATATGGTATACAAATCAATTTTTGCCCCCATTATACTATATGGTTCTGAAGTTTGGGGAGTGGGTTTAAAAACGCACAAAAATAATTTACAAACTACGCAAAATTAGGTGTCAAAAATAATGCTCAACGTTCCATTTTATTATTCAACATCGAGGAGGCACTTCGAAACAAATGTATATATGATCCAAGATCAAATATTACGCGCAAAAATTAACTTCAACATAAGAAAATATCAAAATGCACAATGATTGTGCTATTCAGTACTTTACATACGAACTACCTTCCTAGTATTATAAAGTACTGACCACATCCTAGTCAAAAATGTTTAAGGTTTCCCAATTTTTCCTATTATCCACCAAAATTAAAACAAAACATTTGTACAATACATATACAAGTAAATGTACAGTAAATAAGTAACTCCTCCATACTAATCTCAGTAAGTATAAATAAATTTAAATCACCAGCTTAAGTTAAATTTTAAAATTTAAAGGGAATAAAGTAAGATTGAATTGAATTGGGCCAAAAACTGGGCGAAAGTAGATTTTTTGGTTGAAACCGAACCTTGGGTCGGTCTCTAATATGTATATACTCATTAAAAAACATTCCTCCGCCGTTCTGCGAACGACATATCTCCGCGCGGAAATATGACTTTTGTAGAGCGGCGGAGATGTGTCGTCGGAGATATGTCGTTACCCCGAGCAAGACCATGTCAAACTGCCACAAACAGTTTTAGATTTTTATTCTTGCATGGAGGATAGCAACAAATCATTTTCACCACAGAAATTGAATGTTGACAACAATAGAAAAAACAATAGAAAAAAAAAGTATGTGTGTATATATGATGATAATAATAAATCACAAATTAGGACACCCTGTCAAGCAGATGCCATAAAAATCTAAATATACACACATGAGAGTTGAGGGCCTACAAAAAGCAGTAAATCCAAAGCATTAAATTGATCAATGGATTAACAACAGCAATGCTACCGTTTAAAGAAACAAAACAAAGAACGGTACACAAACTGATCAAAAACAGATTGGATTTGCAATAACAATGCTCACATATAATAAAATTTTAAATGTTATATGCAATAACAATGTAAAGGTAAAATTGATGAGCAAGAAGAAAACAAAAATAAAATGCACTGAACCTCAGAAAAAAAAATCAAAATATATAAACTTAATAAAAACAAATAGAAAATATAAAAATTCAAATGAGAATATGCACCTTAAACAAATATGCAATTTGTAGGCAAAATTTGCAAAATGACTCAAATAATGAAAAAAAATAGCAGCAGCACAAAATAACACGTCTAACGTCAACTAGCTCTCGATCTAATCTTGCTCAATCTCACACAAAATAAATGGCAATGAGAGCCCAAAAAAACGGTGAAAGCGAAAAGGGCTGTTTTTGTTGTTGTTTGACATTAGTTAACTGTGTCGAAGAGTGGAAGGAAGTGCGGAAGAATGGAAAACAATGCAGATAAGGAATAAAAATGATTACACAGCCCAACAAAATAAAACTTTTTTGTTTTCCCAAAAAATATTTGATGTTTGTATTATAATACGAGATCACTGATTCCGAATCTGTTCTCAGTTTTTACTATTAAGCTACACGAATGATGTACAGTGTTTAAATTACTTCAGTCGAAGTAGCAAAAGTTGTTAAATTTGCACTTTTCGCTGCTTAGACTGTTTTCTGCTTTTCAATATGAACTAATGTTTCTGCTTGTGCTTCTGAAAAAAAACGAAAGTCGCAATCAAAGCAACAGAAAAAAATGATCTCTGACAAAAATCAAAGAAACAGCAGCACTCAACATTTTATAAATTTTGATTTTGATTTACTTCTGCTTTTCGTCATTGTCATAAGTCGAAGCAGCAGCAAGTGATCTGATTTTGCAAGTCGACGGCAGTCGCTGTCGTCGTTTTTATGATTTTTGTTTTTGCTGCTTTCGGTCGATAGAAATTGGAGCCGATGGTTTTCTGCTTTTGCTAGTTACTTCTTCACGCATATTCTTACAATTTATAATCTGCACACATTGTTTGTGTGGAGGTGTACCGACGAACACGACATCTCGAGCGGTAGGTGCACTGTACGGGATGTCAAAGGCATCAGTTTGCATGATTCTTCAGGAATTCTCCTTGGAGGTGATTAGGAAACTTGTGGCGGAATACTTGTCGCCTGATGTGATTACACAAGCGAAGATCGAAGAGTGTGTGGAACGATTTGAAGCTCTTGGATTCCCCCAGTGTTTCGGAGCAATTGGTATGTAAAAAATCTTTATAATAACGGAAAACAACTGTGATGTACTTACTTTAGATGGATGCCAGATTGAAATCAAGCCACGTGCACAGGAAGCCGTTGACTACCACAACTATAAGGGATGGTATTCTGTAGTGCTCTTTGCACTTGTTGATTATCGGTATGTATTTCCTATGAGCGAAATAATAGCAATTTTTATGTATTCAATTTCAGTTACAGATTTCAATATGTTAATGTGGGCTATCCTGGTCGTTGCCACGACTCACATATATATAATCAGTGTCAGACTTAAGTGGAATCTTTAGATTTATTTGATAATAATGCGAAGATGCTTTGTGGGACCAATGTACCGGTACTGCTGATTTGAGACTCAGCATTTCGTTTCTCAAGAAGGCTAATGAAACCTTACCCATTTGCAATAAATGCAACAGTAGTAGAGAATGCATTTTGGCGTTTGAAGGCAAAGTTCCGGAGACTTGGCAAAGGATTGGACAATGCCTTCGACAAAGGCTCGAATATCATATTGTGTTGCTGTATTTTACATAACTTACTAAATACTGTGAATAATAGCATCAATGAGAATTTGGAAATCGACATGGAAAACAGGCCGCAACCGGAGGAAAACAATGTATATGGTGATAACGATGCATCAGCTGAGGAAATACGCAGAGCTATAGCCAACTATCTCCAAGGACTTGTGGAATGAAAGTTTCCAATAGAAAATCGTTCTTTAATAATTGCATTTTTTTTTTTTTTGTTTTCAACAATCTTATGGAACAGTACTAAATATATTACATTTATAAAAAATAGCAAAGGGATATATGTTTCTTCTTAAAATGTATTTAATAATGAATAATGGAACATATATGTATTTCCTTAAAACTACATAATGATATTAATAATATAAAAAAAAAAGTTTTTCCCTAAAACTACATAATAATAATATGGAGAGATCAAGAATTTTTTATATTTCCTCCAAAAAACTCAGGAAACTACACAGCCTTACTTCGATGTTTTTGTTAAAGTTGCCATATCCCTCATGCTTGCATTGAGCTCCTCCGTTAGCGCAATCATGCGCTCTATCGCATCTGAGTCGTCTCCTTGGCGTTTCCTTTTCCGCGACCCTTGTAGGTGGCACAACTTTACTCTCTACCGGTGTAGTGATGATGGTGGAAGGATCACTTTCTTCTATGAATTTTTCTTGATCGCAGTCTGTTAAATCTTAAAATAAAATTAATCATATTTCCAATACAAAAATAATCTTCGTAGTTACCTGTTGATTCGACCATAACTTTATCTAAATTATACGTTTTGTAGCCTCCCAATATACGATTTAAACCGCTATAGTGCTCCCATTCGGATGCTGCGCCACCGGACGGGCCAATTTTGTTTTGTTCAGAGTAGAGCTGTGCGTGAATCGTGCGTGATCGTGAAATGCCAAAAATAATGTGAATTCTCGTGGTCGTGAACGAGTGACGAAATTGCGTGAAAAATCGTGAAAGGGTTCCTTCACGAAAATTCACGACATCACGGAAATTCCACGTCGTCACGAAAATTCACAATGTCAAGGTAGACATCTACGCTACGACTTTTGAGTCACGAGATATGTATATTAAAAACAAAGGCGACAATTTTCGTTAAATTTCTGAAAGAGCGGTATAAAAAAAAACTTGCTCGCAAATTTGAAAAAATCGACAACAACAACAAAAAGGAAAAAAAAATCAGTGTAAACACCATATTAAAAATCAGGCAATTTTAAGCAGTCTAAACCGGCTATAAGACAACTAAATATTCAAATATGCAATTTTTTTAAAATTTCAACGTAATTACGTTTCAATAGTAAGCGACCAATATTTTTTTAACCACTGTGACAGCGAGACCACCATAGAATGCTCTCTCCGCTCAGCATTCACGAACGAACTATTTTATTCTGAGGCGTAGAGTGAGTGCAAAAGAAGTGAATAGTGTTAATATTTCGCTCGCACGCACGCATGCATGCAATCTCTGTGTGTCTTTTGTTTTTTTTGTAATGTTATGATGTTTCTGATATTTCTGTGTATCTGGTTTCCTGAATCAACAATTTCTTGTATTTAACATTTAAATTAAATTAAACTAAACTAATATTTTTTATATTAAATTTGATCATTATTTATCAATAATTTTATTTTAGATTCGGTTTCGTACTGGGATTTGTAGGATTCGGATTCTCTTTTGGATTCGATTACCACGAATAATTCTAAGATCCGGATCTTCGAATCTGAATCCAAGGATTCGTGCATCAAAAAGAGACTAGCATATGCCTAGAATGCAATTTACAATATTTATGCATGACGTAAACTATTTTTTACTACTCTATTAATTACTATTCAATATAAATAAAAACCATGTGTTTGTTTATTGATGATTGTGGAATGGTGAGGTGTGCACTTTGAAGTATTATTTTGTTAAGAAAAGCTGATTCTTTATTAATATTGTTAGAGGAGAGAATTTTTTGATCAAAATAACTAGTTTTAATTTCATGTGATATTCAATCAGCTGAATCAATTTTAAATATATTGAATCATCAATATTAACATCATGGTGGAGGTTTGGTGTGCGATGTCTCCTTTTGTGTGTTACAAACTTCATGACAAACTTATAATACTATTCACTCCCGTGAAGAGTTTAAAAACGAGCGCAATATGCTTCACAAGGGAGCGTAAAGAATTTCACCTACCCAGCTACTCAAACCTAAACAACGAATAAATCCCATGGGTAAATGATATTAGATATCTGGGAATTCATCTTGATAAAGCGTGTACCATATTCCATCATTAAACGAAGATCCAAGTTGCCGATCAAAAATAAACTACTGATATATGGTATACAAATCAATTTTTGCCCCCATTATACTATATGGTTCTGAAGTTTGGGGAGTGGGTTTAAAAACGCACAAAAATAATTTACAAACTACGCAAAATTAGGTGTCAAAAATAATGCTCAACGTTCCATTTTATTATTCAACATCGAGGAGGCACTTCGAAACAAATGTATATATGATCCAAGATCAAATATTACGCGCAAAAATTAACTTCAACATAAGAAAATATCAAAATGCACAATGATTGTGCTATTCAGTACTTTACATAAGTACGAACTACCTTCCTAGTATTATAAAGTACTGACCACATCCTAGTCAAAAATGTTTAAGGTTTCCCAATTTTTCCTATTATCCACCAAAATTAAAACAAAACATTTGTACAATACATATACAAGTAAATGTATAGTAAATAAGTAACTCCTCCATACTAATCTCAGTAAGTATAAATAAATTTAAATCACCAGCTTAAGTTAAATTTTAAAATTTAAAGGAAATAAAGTAAGATTGAATTGAATTGGGCCAAAAACTGGGCGAAAGTAGATTTTTTGGTTGAAACCGAACCTTGGGTCGGTCTCTAATATGTATATACTCATTAAAAAACATTCCTCCGCCGTTCTGCGAACGACATATCTCCGCGCGGAAATATGACTTTTGTAGAGCGGCGGAGATGTGTCGTCGGAGATATGTCGTTACCCCGAGCAAGACCATGTCAAACTGCCACAAACAGTTTTAGATTTTTATTCTTGCATGGAGGATAGCAACAAATCATTTTCACCACAGAAATTGAATGTTGACAACAATAGAAAAAACAATAGAAAAAAAAAGTATGTGTGTATATATGATGATAATAATAAATCACAAATTAGGACACCCTGTCAAGCAGATGCCATAAAAATCTAAATATACACACATGAGAGTTGAGGGCCTACAAAAAGCAGTAAATCCAAAGCATTAAATTGATCAATGGATTAACAACAGCAATGCTACCGTTTAAAGAAACAAAACAAAGAACGGTACACAAACTGATCAAAAACAGATTGGATTTGCAATAACAATGCTCACATATAATAAAATTTTAAATGTTATATGCAATAACAATGTAAAGGTAAAATTGATGAGCAAGAAGAAAACAAAAATAAAATGCACTGAACCTCAGAAAAAAAAATCAAAATATATAAACTTAATAAAAACAAATAGAAAATATAAAAATTCAAATGAGAATATGCACCTTAAACAAATATGCAATTTGTAGGCAAAATTTGCAAAATGACTCAAATAATGAAAAAAAATAGCAGCAGCACAAAATAACACGTCTAACGTCAACTAGCTCTCGATCTAATCTTGCTCAATCTCACACAAAATCAATGGCAATGAGAGCCCAAAAAAACGGTGAAAGCGAAAAGGGCTGTTTTTGTTGTTGTTTGACATTAGTTAACTGTGTCGAAGAGTGGAAGGAAGTGCGGAAGAATGGAAAACAATGCAGATAAGGAATAAAAATGATTACACAGCCCAACAAAATAAAACTTTTTTGTTTTCGCAAAAAATATTTGATGTTTGTATTATAATACGAGATCACTGATTCCGAATCTGTTCTCAGTTTTTACTATTAAGCTACACGAATGATGTACAGTGTTTAAATTACTTCAGTCGAAGTAGCAAAAGTTGTTAAATTTGCACTTTTCGCTGCTTAGACTGTTTTCTGCTTTTCAATATGAACTAATGTTTCTGCTTGTGCTTCTGAAAAAAAACGAAAGTCGCAATCAAAGCAACAGAAAAAAATGATCTCTGACAAAAATCAAAGCAACAGCAGCACTCAACGTTTTATAAATTTTGATTTTGATTTACTTCTGCTTTTCGTCATTGTCATAAGTCGAAGCAGCAGCAAGTGATCTGATTTTGCAAGTCGACGGCAGTCGCTGTCGTCGTTTTTATGATTTTTGTTTTTGCTGCTTTCGGTCGATAGAAATTGGAGCCGATGGTTTTCTGCTTTTGCTAGTTACTTCTTCACGCATATTCTTACAATTTATAATCTGCACACATTGTTTGTGTGGAGGTGTACCCACGAACTCGACATCTCGAGCGGTAGGTGCACTGTACGGGATGTCAAAGGCATCAGTTTGCATGATTCTTCAGGAATTCTCCTTGGAGGTGATTAGGAAACTTGTGGCGGAATACTTGTCGCCTGATGTGATTACACAAGCGAAGATCGAAGAGTGTGTGGAACGATTTGAAGCTCTTGGATTCCCCCAGTGTTTCGGAGCAATTGGTATGTAAAAAATCTTTATAATAACGGAAAACAACTGTGATGTACTTACTTTAGATGGATGTCAGATTGAAATCAAGCCACGTGCACAGGAAGCCGTTGACTACCACAACTATAAGGGATGGTATTCTGTAGTGCTCTTTGCACTTGTTGATTATCGGTATGTATTTCCTATGAGCGAAATAATAGCAATTTTTATGTATTCAATTTCAGTTACAGATTTCAATATGTTAATGTGGGCTGTCCTGGTCGTTGCCACGACTCACATATATATAATCAGTGTCAGACTTAAGTGGAATCTTTAGATTTATTTGATAAAAATGCGAAGATGCTTTGTGGGACCAATGTACCGGTACTGCTGATTTGAGACTCAGCATTTCGTTTCTCAAGAAGGCTAATGAAACCTTACCCATTTGCAATAAATGCAACAGTAGTAGAGAATGCATTTGGGCGTTTGAAGGCAAAGTTCCGGAGACTTGGCAAAGGATTGGACAATGCCTTCGACAAATGCTCGAATATCATATTGTGTTGCTGTATTTTACATAACTTACTAAATACTGTGAATAATAGCATCAATGAGAATTTGGAAATCGACATGGAAAACAGGCCGCAACCGGAGGAAAACAATGTATATGGTGATAACGATGCATCAGCTGAGGAAATACGCAGAGCTATAGCCAACTATCTCCAAGGACTTGTGGAATGAAAGTTTCCAATAGAAAATCGTTCTTTAATAATTGCATTTTTTTTTTTTTTGTTTTCAACAATCTTATGGAACAGTACTAAATATATTACATTTATAAAAAATAACAAAGGGATATATGTTTCTTCTTAAAATGTATTTAATAATGAATAATGGAACATATATGTATTTCCTTAAAACTACATAATGATATTAATAATATAAAACAAAAAGTTTTTCCCTAAAACTACATAATAATAATATGGAGAGATCAAGAATTTTTTATATTTCCTCCAAAAAACTCAGGAAACTACACAGCCTTACTTCGATGTTTTTGTTAAAGTTGCCATATCCCTCATGCTTGCATTGAGCTCCTCCGTTAGCGCAATCATGCGCTCTATCGCATCTGAGTCGTCTCCTTGGCGTTTCCTTTTCCGCGACCCTTGTAGGTGGCACAACTTTACTCTCTACCGGCGTAGTGATGATGGTGGAAGGATCACTTTCTTCTATGAATTCTTCTTGATCGCAGTCTGTTAAATCTTAAAATAAAATTAATCATATTTCCAATACAAAAATAATCTTCGTAGTTACCTGTTGATTCGACCATAACTTTATATAAATTATACGTTTTCTAGCCTCCCAATATACGATTTAAACCGCTATAGTGCTCCCATTCGGATGCTGCGCCACCGGACGGGCCAATTTTGTTTTGTCCAGAGTAGAGCTGTGCGTGAATCGTGCGTGATCGTGAAATGCCAAAAATAATGTGAATTCTCGTGATCGTGAACGAGTGACGAAATTGCGTGAAAAATCGTGAAAGGGTTTCTTCACGAAAATTCACGACATTACGGAAATTCACGTCGTCACGAAAATTCACAATGTCAAGGTAGATATATGTACATCAAATTTTTTCTAAACAGAAATTTTACGCTCTAATAATATCAATAAAGAAATTCAAAGTACACAGCTATTCCTTGATTTTTGGAAATCGCAGAATGATTTGTTTCTGACTTTGTATTCCACCTTCGTCAACGACGAGTGAACGAGTGTTTTCGACTTCAAGTCGTATAACAGGTAACGGCGAACGAGTTTATTAGACAAAATACTATTTTTAAATAAAAATTTGAAAATGTTAAATAATATTATTGTGGAATAAGCTAGAGAGTAAGATTATGTTAGCAAAAGCTAAAAACTAAGAGTTCATTAATAAGAATAAATTTAAATAAATAATGTCTATAAACACATACAAAATAATTTATTACACCGCAGCCTATAATAACATAAATGCCTAGACTACGCGACTTTTAAATGTATGATGAACTAAGAAAATTTTCGTGCGTGAATGTGCGTGTTCGTGAAAGGCCAAGAAAACTCGTGAATGTGACAGAAATTTTATTTCGTGTATGTGCATGTTCGTGACGGAGAATTTCGTCACGTGCACAGCTCTAATAGCTGGGGCTCCATGGTTTAAGTGCAACACCATTCTGCACAGAGATCTCAATATGCCCACTGTGAGAGATGAAATCATGCAATGCTGTAACCGTTATCAGCAGAGGCTACAAAACCACCCAAACAGTCTTGCGGCGGCATTATCCCATGGGGTCAGGCGACGTCGTTTAAAGAAGCTTCATCCTAATGACCTTCTAAACGGAAGGTTGCCACCTAGATAAATTTATTATGCGATGTAATCGCCCTTACGTCATTATTCTAAATAATGCGAGTTCTGAGCAGCAGTTTTTTGTTTTGTTTTTGTTTTCATTTTACACACAAAAGCACAAATGGAACGTTGTGGCAATTGTTAGAAATAAAAATTGAAATTTTGTAAAAATACATGATTTAGAACATTTTGCAGTGTATGCACATAGTTCTGGCATTTCACTTTTTCATTCCTGCTTCGTATTCTGTTAATAGCTAGCCAAAAAAAAAAATACAATTAAAATTTTCTTTAAATATATTGTCTGCCATCATCAGCTGCTAGTTTCCGCGCAACAAAAATAAAGAACAAGACTATGAACATTCCCTTAAAAAGAGTCCAAATTTTACCAAAACTTTTTAGACTGACCATCTCAAAACAGCGAGTTCTGGCAGTACTCGCACGAGAACTCGAGCTCTGAGCTACAACAACAACTACAAATTTCGTTCATTTTCCCTGTGGTTTTTGTAATTTGAACTCGAGTTCTGTGCGAGTTCTGCCAAAACTCTAGTTCTGCTCTGTCTGAATACACTGTTAGTGACAATATCCAAATGTTTCTTATGATTAGGGCTATTAAAGCTAGTCCAAAGAAATACAAATAATCAATCTATTTTATTTTATCAAAGAGAGAGAGTGAGATAGTCGATTTGTTACCGCGCAAATTCAAATAATTGGACTTCTCGGTAGCACCCAGAGTAACAAGCAGAGTCACAGCTTCATATTCTCTTAGTTTTCATACAAACAGCTGTATTTGATTTTTTGACAGGTAACAGACACAGTAACAGTAACACCATTCTGTTCAATCCTTTAAGCTACACGAATGAAGTAGCTGTATCTAAAAAACTAGAGCTGCTAGGAAAAAAAAGTCATGTGAACCAACTATATAAGCACACTTTTGAAGTGAAACTGCTGCACAAAATGTTAGAAAACAAGTTTTAAAATAATTACTAGAGTCGTGTTCTATAATATTATTCATTTATTTCATTATTAAAGAAGCAATTTTAGTTTTGAAAGCTTTTTATAATTAATAATTTAAATAATTGGGTTAAATAACGTATTGATTTATATGACATATAACAGCAAAATCTCAGCGACATGCACACAAATTAATATGCGAGATCGGTGTAGGGCACACACAAATGAAAAGCATTAATGAAATTCGGGTGTGTTTTTCTTGATAAGTTGTGCACAAAACTAAACAACAAACTCAAAATGAGAAAGAGAGCTCTGTTGTATGTTCACTCGCAACAACACAAACGACGACACTTGCGAGTATGGAGAGAGAGAAAAGCATCTTCGGCTGGTGGTCGGTTTTTCGGTGCCTTGTTCGTACGCTCTTTGTCAAAACACACATCAGTAAAGCATTTTTTTATCTCTCTTTTACTCATAAATAAACATATGTACATTCTCTACGCTGCAGACGAACAAGCCAATGTGCAATGTGTATGCTCCCTCTACCTCTCTCCCCCGCATCATCACATTTGATTACTATAACGCTTTTTTGGACTTACACCTCGCTAAAGAAGTTTCACTTCAAAAATAAAAGTTAGCTTAAAATGATTTTAAATATTCCATGCTGTTGTCCAGTGTTAAGTGTCCAGCGAAAAGGTCTCTTTTTGTTGTTGTGTGACGGGAGTATACTAAGTCGAAGAGAGAGTGGTAGAGAGAGAGAGAGAGGAGGAGAGAAATCAAAGCAGATACCCAGCGAGCATTTTGTGAAACTTATAATAATAATATGTTTTCTATTACTATTTATTAAATTGTTAAATTTTGTTGCTATCTTTTTCTAATTTTTAAAAATCTCGTGTCAAGGTGTTAGTGTATAAACTCCTTCAAAATTAGAATATTATATATTAGAATAGGTCGTAAGGTATTTTTCATCCTCCTTCCCCACCCACAATTTTTTAATCACTATTTTCGTATTTTTGTATGAACAATATGCAAATAAATAGAGACAAATTTTAAAATCAATCAAGTCGCATTTGTCAAATATATCAGATAATTATGTCAATATTAATACTTAATTGATTTGTCTGATTTTTCAAATGATTTCAATTGCTGCGCAATGTACTACAATTAAACAGAGAACAGCATCACGCACTAACATTACTTCGGGAGCGTAGCAAAGCTTGTCGGGTATACTACTTTATTTTATAAATATAAATATTTATAAACCGACTATATGAAAAATCAATTTCTAATCACCTAAAGGAGTCAAAAACGAGATATTCAGCCATGACATGGATTTCGCCGACGGTTTCGTAAACGGTTTTTTTTTGAAATCTCCAAAAGTGACCCTCGATTCCATAGAACAACAGGAGATATCATTTTTCGAACTTTGATCTCATCGAGTTTACTTAATGATACTTACATTTTTGCTAAAAAACTGCACTTTTTCGAATTTTTTTCTTTTTCATATATTTAGTGCACTCTCGATCTCGTTCACAATATGCAGACATGCCACCTTTCACCAATGAAATTATTAAAAGTTTTCTTTAAACTAATCACGTTCTACACATTTTTAAAATAAATTTAAAAAATCACACATTTATTAATAACATTTGTACTTTATTTTATCATATCAACAAATTAAATTGCAAACAAAATCGAATTTTCGAAAATGACAAAAACTATATGTGAGCAATATGGCATATCCAGCATTGATTGTTGTTTTGCTGCTTGTTTCTTTTTGTTGAGATTTCAAAATCGGTTTAGTAAAATTTAATAACTTTACATAAGGGAGAATTTAACTAAAACGGGTCTAAAAGAACAAGAGATTTCAAATCTGCTTAAGACGAATTCTACGACACGGTGATTTTGAATTGTGTTGTAATTGAGGTCACAGAGATTTCCATGACACCGCTGATTGAAAATTCTGCTGCATTTCGCTTTTTCATTCCTCCTTCGTATTCTGTTAATAGCTAACAAATACAATTAAAATTTTCCTTAAATATATTGTCTGCCATCATCAGCTGCTAGTTTCCGCGCAACAAAAATAAAGAACAAGACTATGAACATTCCCTTAAAAAGAGTCCAAATTTTACCAAAACTTTTTAGACTGACCATCTCAAAACAGCGAGTTCTGGCAGTACTCGCACGAGAACTCGAGCTCTGAGCTACAACAACAACTACAAATTTCGTTCATCTTTCCTGTGGTTTTTGTAATTTGAACTCGAGTTCTGTGCGAGTTCTGCCAAAACTCTAGTTCTGCTCTGTCTGAATACACTGTTAGTGACAATATCCAAATGTTTCTTATGATTAGGGCTATTAAAGCTAGTCAATTGAAAAAAAATTGAACGTGTGCCATTGTACACTTGATAGAATTGAAACTTTTTAAAAACAGGCAGAGGGAGAGAGAGAGAGAGATCATCTCAAAACAAATACAACAGTACAACATTTGCATACTAAATATTCTGTCTAGTTAATTTAGGTATGTCTGTCTTTCAGTATTTCAGTCTGCCTATCTGTCTGTATGTTTGTTTTGTTTTCTTTGTTTTGACATCTGTCCCCTCTTGACCAAAAATTAGATCAACTGTGATCTTCTGTGTGTTTCTCGTTCTCTTTTCTTCGTACATTCGCATGTTTTTGTACAACACACAAGCTGTTTGTTTGCATGTTGTTGTTATCAAAATAGACACAAACTGCATGTTGTTGTTGTGGAAATTTAATCTCTTTTTTGAGATTTTTGCGGTGGATTTTCCAAAAATTTTATTTTTTGTTAGGGATATGGCAATAGAAATACACATTCTGTGAAGAAATAATCATTTGAAGTGTCTACCTATTGCGGTTCATGAGATACAGAATCCGAAAAACGTTACAATTTTTATTTTTAAACTCAATTTTTGCCCAGCGCCGCTAAAGAATTTTAACATAAGTCATCCAAAGAAATACAAATAATCAATCTATTTTATTTTGACAGTCATTATTAATTTCAATTATTTGCACAACAAAATATCATTTAGTTATTATTTTTTGCAAGAACAAGCCTTTATTTGACAAAATTGTTTACTATTAAGGCTGAAACAGAATGATGTTACTGTGATGACTTGCCCGAAAAAAAATGAACAGAATACTTGGTTCAGTAACAATAGAGATGTCATACCATTGAATGTAAGGTATTTTGTTAAATGAACTAAAAATGTCACAAAATGTGAAAGTTATGTTTTATTAATGCATTGAATAACCCTATTTTGCAAGGCGTTGCATTGAAACCGCATTTGGGATATTGTGTGCACGTTGGCGGGTACTACACACAAAACTTTTATTTCACTCAAAAAAACGCAGACAAAGTTGTCCTGGCACGTTTTATTTTGCACAACTTTGTAAAAATAACTTCCCAACTTTAAAATAATAACAGTATGAGCCGTGTGGTTTTGCAGACAGTTACGACGACCAAGGCAACTTAATAAGTGGACAATGGAGAGACTTTACATCTCCTCTCATCATTTTACCGGCCTAATTCTGCATGTTTTTATTATTATTTATTGCAAAACTTCTATTTCCAATTCAATCCTTATGCATACATGGAACTTTCGCATTTCTGTTGATATCAACGTCCTGAAAGCATCTACATCATCCCGTTCACCCTCCATGTAAGACTGCATCGATGGCAACGTGGATGCAATTTGGGCCTCAATTGGATTATAGCTCGTCTTCTGTCTCTTTGAGGGAGTCTCAAAACTGCGGCTGGTTGTTGGTGTTGAGTCAGAAATGTCATCATCCAACTCTGAAACGTTGAGACTTTCCGTTGTTCTGAAAAATAAAATTAAAATTATAAAGAGCATAACAATGTAATGAATTAAACACTTACGATCGCGGAGTGTTGAAATCGCTTAACAAATATTTCCAGCCAGTATCTATGTCGACTCCTTGGCCGGACTTATGCCTCTTGGAGCTCACGCGGAAATATGCGTCCTATTTTTCTTTATTGTCCACAACTAAAAGAAGCGTTACTAAACTTTAAAATAAAACTCACCACTCACTTCAACTTCCGCGGCTATTTCTGTCCATGCAATTTCCTTTTTTTTCAAATTTGTGTAGTCTGCGTGTTTCAAATTATATATTAATTCATTATTTTCCACGAACATAATTTTAAATTTTCTTTTAAATCGCAATAAGCTGTGCCATTTGAGAGAAATTGAGAGAAATACAAAGAGAGGGAGTGAGATAGTCGATTTGTTACCGCGCAAATTCAAATAATTGGACTTCTCGGTAGCACCCAGAGTAACAAGCAGAGTCACAGCTTCATATTCTCTTAGTTTTCATACAAACAGCTGTATTTGATTTTTTGACAGGTAACAGACACAGTAACAGTAACACCATTCTGTTCAATCCTTTAAGCTACACGAATGAAGTAGCTGTATCTAAAAAACTAGAGCTGCTAGGAAAAAAAAGTCATGTGAACCAACTATATAAGCACACTTTTGAAGTGAAACTGCTGCACAAAATGTTAGAAAACAAGTTTTAAAATAATTACTAGAGTCGTGTTCTATAATATTATTCATTTATTTCATTATTAAAGAAGCAATTTTAGTTTTGAAAGCTTTTTATAATTAATAATTTAAATAATTGGGTTAAATAACGTATTGATTTATATGACATATAACAGCAAAATCTCAGCGACATGCACACAAATTAATATGCGAGATCGGTGTAGGGCACACACAAATGAAAAGCATTAATGAAATTCGGGTGTGTTTTTCTTGATAAGTTGTGCACAAAACTAAACAACAAACTCAAAATGAGAAAGAGAGCTCTGTTGTATGTTCACTCGCAACAACACAAACGACGACACTTGCGAGTATGGAGAGAGAGAAAAGCATCTTCGGCTGGTGGTCGGTTTTTCGGTGCCTTGTTCGTACGCTCTTTGTCAAAACACACATCAGTATTTAAAATCAATCAAGTCGCATTTGTCAAATATATCAGATAATTATGTCAATATTAATACTTAATTGATTTGTCTGATTTTTCAAATGATTTCAATTGCTGCGCAATGTACTACAATTAAACAGAGAACAGCATCACGCACTAACATTACTTCGACTATATGAAAAATCAATTTCTAATCACCTAAAGGAGTCAAAAACGAGATATTCAGCGTTTGGTGTGATTGGCAAGCATACAAATTCAAAATATGCGTTTAATTCAATTGTTTGTTGACCAAAACACTCCAATAAGTCCGCTGTTCCATGTTTTCCACTATTTGTATAATACATTATTTACAATCTCATCGAGTTTACTTAATGATACTTACATTTTTGCTAAAAAACTGCACTTTTTGAAATTTTATTCTTCTTCATTTATTTAGTGCACTCTCGATCTCGTTCACAATATGCAGACATGCCACCTTTCACCAATGAGATTATTAAAAGTTTTCTTTAAACTAATCACGTTCTACACATTTTTAAAATAAATTTAAAAAATCACACATTTATTAATAACATTTGTACTTTATTTTATCATATCAACAAATTAAATTGCAAACAAAATCGAATTTTTGAAAATGACGAAAACAATATGCAAGCAATATGGCATATGCAGCATTGATTGTTTTTTGCTGCTTGTTTCTTTTTGTTGATATTTTAAAAACGGTTTAGTTTAATAACTTTACATAAGGGAGAATTTAACCAAAACGGGTCTAAAAGAACAAGAGATTTCAAATCTCCTGAAGACGAATTCTAGGACACGGTGATTTTGAATTGTGTTGTAATTGAGGTCACAGAGATTTCCATGACACCGCTGATTGAAAATTTTCTCGTCAAAATGTTTGCTGGGTAATAATAGTCGACTGCAACGCACAAGCTGACACACATGTTAAAATTCATACATGCACATAAAAGACCTTTTGAATAACTTCTCTCATTAAATCGTTTAGTGGTAGCCCCTACACAAAAACTTAAAAACGAAAAATAAACACAAGGTTTTTTCATGCCGTTTAGTTTAGGTTTCTTAAAAACCGGTTGCTTGACAATATAATGAGAATTTTTGCCATTTATTTAAATCCTAAAATTTTGTTGTTTTGTCGCGTGCCAAAAAAACCATTTGTCGTCTATTTTGCCTATTTAGTATTATTATTATTATATGAAATTAACGAGTAATTATAAATTGCGTGTAACTTATATCTAAAGCTATAGCAATGAAAAGCCTTAAGCTTACTGATAAGTAAATATTGGTTTAATTAATTGACTTAAATGTAAATTATTATTTTTTGCTTATATAGACTATTATTTATAGTTATTAACAGGTAATTAAAAAGTTTAAAACAAATGGTAGAGGTTGATTGATTTTAAATCAGCTATAGTTTGGTTCATGTTGTTATGTGATGTTATTTGGTGAACAATGTTATTGTTTGGTAAGGTTTTTTTCTTTTTTTTTTTTAAATCGGCAGAAAAGCATCGAACGCCAGTCCGGTCTACAACCGAGTGTTGGACTTTAAATATTTCGTGGGAAGGAAAGGGGAGCATCACTGCTCAACGTCTGTCACATGTTTTGTGGGTCTCCGTGCTGTGTGTCAGTAGGTCTAGCCTGCACGTCAACAAACTATGGATCAGTACGTGGCACCGTGTGCCAAACGGACACTTTGCTCACGCCGTCGTTCAGCGGCTCTATCGCGTTCCAGTGTGCGGGGGTACTCATAGTGGTGAACATTACGGTTTTTATTGCTTGCCACTTCTCTGGAGATTGGCACATGTGTTGCACCATGTTCTCGGTAGTTGGTGGTTCGCCAAAGCACTCTTCTTTCTGTGTTCTCTCCTCGGTGAATTGGGGGCAACAGAAAAGAACGTGGTGGGCATCTTCGTCGACGCCAACGCAGACAGGACAGATCCTCCTCATGCACATAGAAGTCTACTTCACCGTGGTTCAGTGTCATCCACGCATCCAGTCTTAGTCTGGTGCCGCGTAGAGTATGATAGCTAATAGCTTTCGCTTGTTTCCTCGGGGCCCGCCTATGTTTTCCATTATGCGGGATAAGGCTCTAGTGATTTTAGCAGCTTTGTCATTTACGTTGACCATGTGGTCCTTGAAGGTCAGCCTAGCATCAATTCATACTCCCAGATATCTAATAGAAGGCTGGGAAGTTATGTACGTATCTCCTACTCGAAACGTCAAAACCTCTCTCAATTTTCGTGTGGACAGGAGGACCACTTCCGTCTTCTCAGCTGCCAATTCCAAGTGAGCTTGGTTAAGCAAGCAACTGACCTTTGCTGTAGCTATATTGCACCGGACTTGTATATGCTCTATAGTCATTCTCACGACTACTAGAGCAATGTCGTCAGCGTATCCAATCAGGGTTGCGCCTGTGGACAAGCTCATCCTGAGAATCCTGTTGTACATCTGGTTCCACCCAGAAACGAGCCCTGTGGAACACAACACGTGACTCTGTATTGGTTCACTCCGTCATCTGTGTTGTACAACAAAACTCTACCTACAAAATAATTGGATGTTATCCGCATTAGATATGCCGGAGTGTCGATACTGTGAAGCGCTTGCTTAATACGCCGCCAGCTGGCCGTGTTGGAGGCGTTCTTGATATCTATGGTTGCTACGGCACAATATTCTTTGTCACCACCTTTCCACCTAGTTCCACTAGTTGCCTTACGCGCAGTATCTGTTACTGCTTAGATTGCATCAACCGTCGATCTACCACGGCGGAATCCATACTGCGCGATTGACAATGATGAAAGGCATGCAAAGTGGCCTATACGTGGATGGAAGGTCTGGTTGTCTTTTCCAGATGTTGGAAAAAATTCCTTCGGCGAGGCATACGGAGTATATTTCCAAGAATATAGTATGATCCACTTTCATTGCACCCTTTAGAGCAAAGGGATGCCGTCAGGCTCTGGCGCTTTCTTATCTCTTTGCTTACTCAGCGTCTTTAAGATTTCATGAGTAATTACCTCTGGTGCTTCAATAATGTCTGCAAACGATCCAGTAGGCTCTACAGGGTCAGTAGTGGGGCAGAGAGTAGCAACAACGTGTGCTCAATAACAAGAGAAAAAATAAATGCCGTTTACTTTTACCCAGGTCGTACAGCTTTGACGATCTCGCCTAGGCTCTTGAGCGCCGGTTCACTTCGAATTTTCGTAAGTAGGAGGTATTTACGGCTGCAGAAATGATGAGTGCATCCGACTTCGATCTGATGCCCTTTTCCCGTTTTTTCCGGCCATGCACTTTAGTCCACTCCTGTACTTGTGGCAACCTCCTTCCCTCCTGGTCCTTTTTGCCTTCTTCAGGGCTTTCCTTGGTGTTGGGGTT
Organism: Amiota communis; assembly: GCA_037043315.1. NCBI lineage: Eukaryota > Metazoa > Arthropoda > Insecta > Diptera > Drosophilidae > Amiota > Amiota communis. The sequence goes on along the minus strand of JBAMAV010001533.1, from coordinate 48,836 downwards.
GGCTTTGGTGTTCTTGCTGTTGCAGTCTTGGGAGAAGCTCCTTGCTCAAGGTTAGCCTTTCTGACCTCTTTCATCCGATAGTTAGGCGCAGCAGTTTGAGAGGTGTGTTTTTTCGTGGGAGGAGTCTTCAAGTACTTCTTTGGCTTTCTCATCCCGTTGCTCTATGGCAGAGAGCTCAAACAGAGCTTTTATGCTCTCTACCATATCTCGTAGCTGCTGGTTAATACATTCCCTTGGCTTTCCGTTAGTGCTATTTTCTCCCAGCATACAGGTAAGCTCCGTATCTTCTCTCCTAGCTGATAAACGGATGTGAGACCGGTTGATGCTTTATTCTGGTTGGTGGCACAAGATGGGCTCACCGCCCTTTGACCACCTGAACTTGTCGGTGATCGAGGGATGATCCTGACAGGTATGAAAGTGTTGCCCTCCTCTCCGGTTTTTCCTGTAGATTTGTCCGTTGCAGCAGCCAGATTTCCTATTGCTTTAGTAGTTTTTGGACTCGTATCATTATCTGTTACTGTGGCCGAGTGCACCTCAGTAGCATTGCGGTAGATTGATGACGACGACCCGGGGCCCACTTGCGTATCCTCCAAAACCGCCGGTACTGGGGATACAGACGCAGACCAAGGAACCGCCCAGTCTGGGGACAGACCCTGTTGCATTTAGGGTGTGCAGCCTTTTAAACTACCCCTTCCAAACTCGTCGCGCATTGGTCGGGGACAACTTATTTATTATTCGCAGCTAACCTACATATCTGCAGGCCGTTCACTATCCACCACCTGTGACCCCCACTGTAGCTTGAGCTACGCCCAGTAATGTTTGGCAGGTATTTGGATCTCTGTAACTGAAGAACCGGACAAGCATTGAGGATGTGGGAGAGAGTTAGGATTGTGTTGCAACTTTGGCAGGTAGGTGGGGGTCTTATCTATTACGAAATTATAAATTAGATTGGTGTGACCCATGCGAAGACGGGAGAATTTTATATTGTCGTATCTGGATAAATTTTTGGAGTTTGAGGAGTGGTGCTGAGTTATCAATGTTTTGTTAATATTTTTGTGGTGTTTGAATGTATTGTTCCACAATGTTTCTTTATGTATAATGTTATTTAGATGTTTCCGTATGTCTGTGGTGTTCAAATTTTTTCCACTATTAGAGGAAACATGAGTGTGTCTTTAGCAGATTGGTCAGCAACTTCGTTGCTTGCTATATTGCAGTCCTATGCCAAAGAATCCGTTTGTCGTCTATTTTTCTTATTTTCATACTAGCATAGCCCGGCTCGGCGTTGCTGCGGCCCCGTGAGTGTGCGATTTTTGTAGCTCCTTTCTTCCTCTAATTTTGTCCACGCACATTTGTTCAATTTTTACTACTAACGAAAGCAACCATGTTTTTGTGTTTCTTCTCAAATGTTCGAATGTTGTTGTTGTTTTCGAATGTTCTCATTTTGATAGTGATATATAGCTTCGCGCCATCCATACCGTTAAACTTTGAAACAATGAGCTTTTTGTATGGTAACATAATGAACTTACAGTAGAGTCAACATAAATGCACTTCTTATTAAAAAAATCAAAAACAGCAACACGATTTTTTCGTGCACATCTCTGATTTTATGTTATTTTGTTCTTATTTGTTCGTTAATATAGAAATTTGATCTCCCCGACTATATTTGCAAATTGCACACAAATTCCTTTCACAAAAGCAATTTCGCCTCTACATAAACCAGGGGTGTCCAACCCGCGGTCCGCGGGCTGCATGCGACAAGTGACAACATAAGAAACAGAAATTTCTTTGGCCCGCTGCTGTGTGACCTTTTGTTTTTCAAATTACCAACTCACTGCGGATTTTTCTAAAGCTTCCCACGGAACCAAAATGGTTGGAAAGCCCTGACGAGAACAAACCAAACAACACAAGCAAGGCAAGCAAAGCAAACAAAGCAAACAGCGTAGCGACGACGTTAATATGCGCGGCAGGCTGTGTTTGCAAAAGCAAGCAAATACAAAACAAGAAGAAGGCGAGCGAATGAGCACAAAACGGAATAACGGGATAGCATGTCGGTAACGCGAATTCATAGTTTTGCCCTCTACCAAATATTTAAATATTGCTTAACGCGCCTAAAGAAGTTTTCACAAACATGCGAGTTGCAACAACGTGGATAGCATATAAACATTCTTCATGAAGAAATACATATACATGCCAACTTTCATGCTGATTGGTCAAACATTGTTGGATTGAAGATATTTTTAAACATTTTTTCTCGTCTTATTTTATATCTATAGATTTTTGCTCACAGAAGTATCGTTTATGAGCTCGCTTGCGGACATTAAACGAATGTTTTTCTGTCGCCCGTTTTTTGTTGTTGTTTCGTTCGCTAGGGAAACCTCGCAAAATAACCGCTTGCGAGCTTGTTTGCGGGCATTAAGCAAATGTTCAAGCCGCATATGTATTTTCAACCGCAAAACGCTCGTTTCTGTGCCCGTATGCGATACTCTAGGCGAACATCCCCCCAACATTTGGTCCACTGGGTAATTGAAATGTGAAGGTGCGTGAATCAAGGAAGAGAAAAGAATGAAATAGTAAGTGCAGAAATAAGTTAAGGCGTATATGTGAGTATTTGTATGGGTATTTCCAATGATCGCGTCGCTTACGAATTTAGTAAAGACAGTTAATTTTTTCACTTTTAATTGTAGAGTAGTGTTATTAAACTTCTCTTTTTCTTCTTTTCATATTTAAAATTGATGTGATTAGATTATTTAAGCACCAAAACTAATTTTCAGTAGTGAAGTCTCAAGGATATGACTAAACTCTGTAAAAATCAAATTAAGAAAATTGTATAACTATGAATTATTGGGAAAATAAATATGGAAAAAAAATGAAAATATGTAGGTATATACAGATTGAAGCAGCAACCGCGGTATAGATCAATAAAGTACATAGCAACCATCAAACTAAACCATAAAACCTGTTTTTGTTTCGTAGTTTTCCAAGTAGGGAACGGAGTCCGTTTTATCTCAATTGTATGTTTTTGCCACGATAATCCAACCCCAATGTGTACTTACAGTGTTTAAAAAATGGGTTATTTTTGTAAGCAGCTGAAGGTGATTTTTGCTACAATAATAACTGGAAAATTTTAATTGAGTGATTGTTGTTGTAGAAAAAAGTTGATAGAAACTCTGATTATTCATCAGAATGTGCTACCTACCAACTTGTTCGCCAGATCTGAGATATAATTGGAGAGTGCTGCCAAGTTTTTAGGTTTTATGTCTGTATTCCTTTTTAGGGTTCCGTACCCAATAGGTGTGTTACGGCAGTTGTGATAATCGAAAATCAACCCTGGGGAGAACCCAAGAAAAAGAAGCTGCCATGTTTTTTCCGTCTGTCGTTTTTTCTACCGCCAAGAGAAGGAAGCCGGTGGCGACACAATTTTGAAACACCTAAAAACCAATGCCAACGCCAAACAACGCTATACAATTTTAAAACAAAGTTAAACAATACAATGTAACAATATAACTATAATTTCACTTTTTCAAACATTTGAATTCTTATAAATAAATATACGTTAAAATTTAAATAATTTTGCAATAACATTCGTTTTCAAAATTCGTCATTGGCTTCAGTAACGCGCCGCGTGTGTTTGTACTTTTGCCAATAAGTACAAAATTATTGTTGTATGCCAGGGTACAATTTGCGAAGTGGGAAAATGCAAGACGCCGTTCAAGAAGATGGGGCCAGAGACACTAGCCAAGTGTTGAACCAAATTCTTGATAACCTTGCATCGCTTCGCAGGGAAGTCGAACAAATTCGCATAGAAGGTCAAGAAGTCAAGCGTGAATTGAACGACTTACAATTTAAGACGCCCACAACAAGCCACGACACGACCGTCAATGAAGTCATAAGCACACATATGGATCTGGATAGCAGAAATGCCAATAAGGCCCAAAGTATACGATCTGCCAGTGTATTATGGTTCGCCTGAGGAGTGGCCATTGTTTTACGCCAATGATGAGGACACAACGAAGATGTTTGGGTACACAGATCGTGAAAACCTAATGCGATTGCAGAAGTGTCTCCAAGGTGCAGCGCGTGAGATAGTTTCTGCAATGCTGATATACCCAAGTGACGTGTCAAACGCTATGAAAGAGCTGCAGTTCAGGTTTGGTCGTCCAGAGTTGCTCGTACGGGATCAGATGGCAAAGTTGCAGCAGCTATCAGTCTTGGGTGAGCATAAAAATGAGCAGATCGTCAAATTTGCCACAAAGGTGCGTAATACAGTCGCGCTGTTGACGTCATCAAAGTGCGAGCGTTACCTGTACGATGTTGCCATGCTGGAACAGATGGTGAGGAAGCTGCCGCCAAGTAAGCAGTATGAGTGGGCACAACATTCGATCAATATAAAACCGTTTGCAACCATCAAGGACTTCTCAGAGTGGCTGAATGCTGTTGCCAGAGTCATCTGTTTATTGCCGACCAATATGAAGAATGCTCCGCCAAAGCATAGTATGGTGATGCATGTGAGTGACGACCATGTGTAGCAGATGACGCTGTGTCCGCAGTGTTCAGGTAACCACAAGATAAACGTCTGTGAAGTATACAAACAAAGTGGTTGGTTGGTTTCCGTGGCTGGCTCGCATAAACCACTACAAGCCACAATTAGCACTAGAGCGCCGTTTTGATACCACTTCCTCGCCGAACGCAATCAGTATTACTAAATCCAACCTGTCGAATTTAGGTATTTGAGTAAATCACCCGGACATGTGGCTGAACAGTCCGAGAGATTGTCTATGAAATATTTGCCCAGAAACTTATTTCTAGTCTTTGCCAGGGCTGGGCATTGACATAGAAAGTGGGTGAGTGACTCCTCTTCCTCTTCGTTTCCGCAGCTCCTACAATGGCTTCTAAACGGAATACCCAGTCTCTCCGCGTGCATACCTACACACCAGTGACCGGTAAAAACCGCTGTGAGCCTTGCGGTATCCGAGCGTCTTCTGTTGATGAGTCTAAAAGACCTATTTTCGTTGTAATAGGGCCAGGTAGCACGTGCCGCTCTGCAAGATTCAAGATCTTTCCACCGTCTGTTAGCCAGCTGGCGGAAAAACAGGAAGTTGCTTCTCTTGACGACCGCCAGGGGAATCGAGACCTGTTCCGCCAACGATAAATCAAGAGAAGCACCAGAACGAGCCAATTCGTCAGCCTTCTCATTCCCCTCTATGTTCCTATGGCCGGGAACCCATATGAGAGTAATATCAGCTTGACGACTTAGCTCGCTCATCGTCGACCTGCATTCCTTAACGAGCTTCGACTTCACAGTGGTGGATTGCAGTGCTTTGAGTGCCGCCTGGCTGTCAACGAAGATAGCTATCTTACGACCTTTCGATGCGTTATTTTTGGCCAGCCGACATGCTTCCCTAATGGCAAGGACCTCCGCCTGAAAGACTGTGGCCTCGTCGGGTAGCCGGAAAGAGTGGTCCAAGCTTATTTGTGGTGAGTGCACCCCTGCTCCTACACCGCATTCCATCTTCGATCCATCCGTGAAGATTGAAATGTCAAAATCACTCTGAAAGTTGTTCTCTTTCCATTCCATCCTGGTAGGAAATTTTACCTTGAAGTCGCTCTCAAAGCTATTGTGCGCCACTGTATAGTCTGTTGTTTTCTTGAACATAGGATTGTTAACCACTCCTAGTATATTGCTATGTCCATATGGTCGTTCTGCCCAGCAGCCGGTTTCTTTTAACCTTACCGCGCTGTTGCAGACCATGTTTTTGATATGGAGGTCGATTGGGAGAAGATATAGCAGCACATTGAGTGCTGCCGTAGGGCACGTGCGCATGGCTCCTGTGATTCCTACACATGCCGACCTCTGCACCCCGCTAAGTTTGTGCACTATGTAGCTCTTTCCTAGAGCTGGCCACCAAACAATTGCCCCGTATGTAAGAATCGGACGCACTATCGCTGTGTACATCCATGCTGTTATTTTAGGGCGTAGGCCCCATCTCTTACCAAGCAATCTTCTGCAAGAGTAATAGGCCACAGAGGCTTTCCTAGCCCGTAGCTCTATGTTGGATTTCCAATTGAGTTTTGCGTCCAGCATAACTCCCATGTACTTGGCCTTGTTGGAAAGATGAAGCTGTTGTCCATTCAGAAGAGGAAGGGGGAAAGTCGGTATTTTGGTTTTCATTGTGAAAAGCATCAGTTCCGTCTTGCTTGGGTTAACGTTTAGACCACATCCTGTGGCCCATTTTAACAGTCTCCCCAGAGCTCCCTGCATGATGTTGCTTATCACACTAGGAAACATCCCTGATACCATGATCACAACGTCGTCCGCATAGGCGACTACCCTTGCCCCTGTCTCCTCTAAAACCTTGAGAATGTTATCTATGACTAACAGCCACAGCAGTGGAGAGATTACCCCGCCCTGTGGTGTCCCTCTACTGACATATCTGGTTAGAGTCGAGTTTCCTAACTCTGACTGCACTGTTCTGGTTTTAAGCATGTTAACTATCCATTCCCCAATGTCTTCCTCTACGCCAATCCTAGCTAGAGAATCCTGGATAGCACGCGTACTAACATTATTGAATGCACCCTCTATATCTAAGAAAGCTGCGAGAGAATATTGTTTATAGTGAATCGCCCTCTCTGCCGTGCGGACAACCTCATGTAGAGCCGTTTCCGTGGATCTGCCCTTGAGGTATGCGTGCTGGCAAGTCGAGATGGGAAATTTATCAATAATGGTCCGAAGATGAAGCTCCAATACCCTTTCCATCGTCTTCAAGAGGAACGATGTTAGGCTGATTGGCCTGAAATCTTTTGCGGACTCATGACCAATTTTCCCAGCCTTTGGTATGAAGAATACCTTGACTCTTCTCCAACTCATTGGTATGTGGTTTAGACCAATACATGCCCTAAAAATCAACCTTAGCCACGGAACTACCCTGTCCCGTAGCTTCTGTAGCATTATCGGAAGAATTCCGTCCATGCCAGGCGATTTATAGGGCGAAAATGTATTGATTGAGTGTGTGATCTTGTCCTCTGTGAAAATCGAGTCAACGTCTCGTGAAGTTTGCCGTAACCGTACGAGTACTTCCGAATCAGTTGTCGTATCTTTACAGTCGGGGAAATGTGTTTTTAGTAGGAGATCAAGTGTCTCAGCAGATGATTCCGTCCATGTTCCGTCTTCCTTTTTCAAGAAAGAGGGATTTACCCGTTCCTTGGCCAGAACTTTTCCTAATCTTGCTGAGACAGAAGTAGACTCGATCGACTCACAAAATTCCTTCCAACCATTATTTTTGGCGTTCCTGATGGCTTTTTTGTAAGTCTTGAGACAGTCTTTGTAGACTTGCCAGTTGTTATCCATGTAACACTGATTGAAGAGCTTTCTCGTTTTCTCTCTGAGTTTCGAGAGCTCTGCGTTCCACCACTGTGGGAAACTTTTATGGCTCCTTCTTATTGGACAGGATATCTTATACGCTTTGCTGAAAGCTTCCTCAAGATATTTAACCCTCCTCTCAATTTCGTCCTTGGAGTCAATGTTTGAGCATGTAAAGGTATTCATTTTCGATTTAGCTACCCTTGTAAAAACATCCCATTTTATATTGCGTGGGTTTCTAAATGGAACAGAATCCGTTGTCTTCAAATTCAGATTGTAGAGTAGCCAACTGTGATCCGAGAAAGATCTTTTGTTGGAAACTCTCCAGTTTTCAACCTGAACCTCTGAATTTTCGGACAGAAGAGTTATATCTAGTACCTCTTCCCACCCCGGGAAGCCTTCTGTACTAGGGAATGTGAAGGTTGGAGTATTTCCTCTATTGCAAACTAGCAGACTGGAACTACTAATAAAATTAAAAAGCGACTCACCCCTTTCGTTATCCTCGGTGCTTCCCCATAGCGTATGGCGTGCATTGGCATCGCATCCCAGAAGTAGGGGAGTGTTGCTGGCTTTCGCACTGGCGGTCAACTGCACAACCTCATCCGGAGGCGCCTCTTTGTTGTGCGCCATGTACACCGATGCTATAAACATGGCTTTCTCCTCCAGCACTTCGATTTTAACGGTTGTCAAATCACCTGTGCAGAATTGAGGACAAAGGAAAGAATTTACATTGTTTTTGACTAAAATACATGTTCTTGGCTTGTCACATACCTTAGCGTACAGTATCTTGTAGTTTTTGATTCTGAGCCCCAGAATGTCAGTGCCTCTGACCCAAGGCTCTTGGACGATGCATATGTCAACGTCCTCCTCGCCTAGGAAGACGGCAAGATTATCCGAGGCATTCTTGGAATGCTTTAGGTTAATCTGCACGACCTTCAGCATCGGTAGTTGGTTACTTTGGGATGCTTGTTGCTTCGTCCTGAAGCGTAAGGTTATCCATCAGCTTGTTTGCAACCTGCAACTCATCTGATTCTTCTTCTGATGACCGGAAAATTTTTAGTTTGGCGTACCTCACGCCAAACCGCATTTTGTGGTCAGTTTTCTCCAACTCCTTAACAGAATCTTCGTTTATGGAGAGGAGCAGAGACATGCTGCTCTTTTGTTGACCTTCATCTTTGATGACAATCCAGTCATTCATAGGCATGGTAGGGTTCTGCCGCTGCAGAAGCTGTAGCACCTTGCAGTGCTCCACCTTCATAACAGGCAACCAAATGCGAGCTCTCGGCCGCCTTGGGATGTCCCGAGCTGGGATAAGCTTAAGCTTTAAGCCCTCCCAAGCATTGCTTATTTTAGCAATGCAATTGCCCAGAAACTCCAAGGACGGGCGATCGTCGCACTTGATCACCCTGCAGCCGCGGAGAACCACAGAAGAGTCGAATCCTGGTGGAGATGAACACAGATCAGAGAGAAGGTGTTCCATCACCAGCTCTGTTAACCTGGTTTCAATCTCCCCCCATTTCTCCAACACCTTCTTACCGCCGTTGGTGACTTCGTCAACAAGTGCCACCGTCAGCTCATTCCGAGCAACGTCGCTAAAAAGCATCTTGGCGCTTGTGGAGGGACCTTTTTCGTTGGTTGTTTTAGCAACTTTACTCTTACGAGTATTTGTAGTGGTCTCATCCTGAGAGCGATTACGTTTAGTCGCTTTTATAGGTTTCACGTGAGTGGACATGTACTCCACGTACTTGTCCACCACGGCCTGGTATTTCACCTTGTCAGCTTGGTCGAACTCATGTACCGTCCCACTCTCCTCATTTTTGGCTATCTTGCCTAAGATGAAGAGGGCTTTTTGGTACAGGTTCTTCCTGACCATCGCTTCCGACTTGCCTTTCCTCGGCCTTGGTGCACTGTTACTTGCCGATTCTGTCGGTTTTGCGCTATTTCCGATAGCCACCGACGTTGTTGTTGCTGCTGTTGTTGACGCCACAGCCTGCCCGCTGTCAGCGGTGACTAGTTCCTGGCTCGAGGCCAGTAACTCGTCCTCAGAGCTCATACCTAGCTCCACTTCGTCATCTGTTAAGATGTTTACACAATGTTTTTTTAAGTTATTATTCATTTTTGGTCCCACGAGTGTAGGGGAGAGTAGGTCCACCGGGGCATAGCCCCCTGTACCCCGGCAAGGCTAAAGTTTAAACCGGGGGTCGCCAGGTATCCGGAGTCCACCGTTATCAGACACACTCACGCAGTGCCATTCATCCCATGGGCACGGTTGTTATACACCCGGGATTGCGGATTTTATCGAGTTTACCTCTCTAGATCCGCCATATTCTGTAAACAGCAGGGACACCTCGAGCAGGATGTGGCTCCTCACCACGTATGGACGGTCTTGAGCACCAAGCCCCTGGTTCTTTACCAGAAAACCTTGTCCCATACAAACAAAGTAGTCTTGCCAATCGCTGGGATAAGGTCAAATCCAGCCAACTTTGTCTTGCTTGCTTGGCAAAAGGTCACCCTGTCTCCAAATGTAGAAACAAGCGCATCTGTGGTCAAGATGGTTGCCAGAGATTTCATCATTCCAGTCTACATGGTCAGAAGTCAAATAACGGTAGCCACGCAACGGAAGAAAAACGGGTTTTGAGCTGTCAGACGAAGCGGCCAGGAGGACAACTTTTTAAGATTTTACACAGTTGTCTTAATCGGTCCAAATGGTCAAATTAAAACACATACCATTTTTGACGACGGATCGTCAATATCCATTATAGAGGATCGAGTAGCTGAAGAACTTGGGCTCAAAGGCAACATGGAGCAATTGAAGCTGCAATGGTTTGGAGGACGAGTCACCACTGAAAAATGTAGACGGGTGAGTTTTGAGATTTCGTCAAGTAACAGGCAACAGTGGTACGCTATGAAGAACGTGTGGACGGTACGAAATCTTGGAATGCCGGTGCAGTCTTTTAACAAAAAAGAATTCGCTCATCTACATGCGGCACAAATAGCAGACTACAATAGAGCAAAGCCTGAGGTGCTGATAGGTGTAGACCATGCCACTCTGGGAGTTCCTATCGAGGTCATCGATGCAGTAAACCCAATTGCCGTGAGAACCAGATTGGGGTGGGCTGCCTATGGTACAGGGTGTGATTCTGCCAAATCACAACCTATTGTATTGCACATTGGGCCACAAAAAGACGACGCTATTCTACATCAGCTAGTAGATGAATATTTTAACACAGATAATTTTGGTATAAATCCCTCAGCCTCCCTAACTAAATCAGAAAAGAATATGCATGCCAAACATATTCTACAGACAACAACAAAAAGAGTTGGCAATCGTTTTGAAATGGGACTACTGTGGAAGCAGTTGACGCCAACACTGCCCCACAGTCTCGAAGTGGCCAAAACTCGTCTTGAAGGTATCGAACGAAAGATGAACCGAGATTCTGCATTTGGAGATCGTTATAAATCAGAGATGCAGAAATATTTTGACAAGGGGTATGCCCGGGTGCTTTCTAGCGATGAGTTACGAAACTGCACCGCCCCAGAATGGTATTTGCCGAACTTTGCTGTGAAAAATGTTAACAAGCCGGGAAAACTCAGAATAGTTTTTGATGCCGCCGCCGTAGCCAACGGAGTTTCACTGAATTCCCAGTTAATGAAAGGGCCTGAGCAAGCCAAACCTTTGATGAATATCCTATTTGCGTTTCGCCAACATGCAATAGGAGTTGCCGCCGACATCAAGAAGATGTTTTCACAAGTAAAGTTATGCGAAAAAGATCAACATTCTCAGCGATTTTTCTGGAAAGACCAGAAGACCGGCAATATTCAACATTGCCTGATGACATCAATGATTTTTGGAGCTGCTTGCTCACCATGCTGCGCTGAATTCGTTAAGAATATTAACGCAGAAGAATTTCGCCATCAATATCCTCAAGCTGTGGACGCAATAGTGAATTGCCATTACGTAGACGATTTAGTAGTCAGTTTTCCATCCGAAGAGGAAGCACTGAATATTTGCCAAGATGTCATACAGATTCATCTCCGTGCCAGATTTGAACTACGAAATTTTGTATCGAATAGTGAGTGCCTGGAAAATATACTCAACGGAACGTCATCAGCTGCCGTCGAACTAGTACGTTTAGAGCCTGAAGCCACAACAGACAAAATCCTTGGAATGTACTGGAACACCAAAGAAGAAACTTTTGTGTATCAAAGCAAACTTGCCCGTGTGCCTCATGCCGTCTTAGATGGGACACGGGTGCCAACAAAACGCGAACTACTGTCATTGACCATGTCTATCTTTGATCCGTATGGATTTATTGCAGATTTCTTACTGAGACTTGGAAATTTCATATGGATTGGGACGACCCTATACCCAGACATATCTACGATAAATGGAAACTGTGGTGGGCAGAATTTAAACAGTTGAGTCACATAAGTATACCGAGATGCCATTCGTCAAATTTGTGTGTCGCCGACGCCATTGAGATACACATTTTTGTGGATGCAAGCGAAAATGCCTTTGCTGCCGCAGCGTACTTTCGCATTGTTACTGCTACCTCAATAGTCGTGTCATTCATTTGTGGCAAAACACGTATCCGACTAAACAAAATTGTCACAAAGGGTCATGATATCTCTGTGGTGCATTGGAGTGATTCCAAAACTGTACTTTTGTGGATAAACTCAGCCGAGAGGAAATACAAATCCTTTGTGGGACATAGAATTGCCGAGATACTAGAATCGAGAAGGCCAGAGCAATGGCGGTGGGTACCTACTGACCAAAATCCAGCTGATGCTGCTACGCGCCCACTTAATCCACCAAAGGTCAATGTCAATGGTCAATGGTATCATGGTCCAGCGTTCTTGCGGTTAGAAGAAAAGCATTGGCCACAGTCACAGCTGAAAGCTCCGCGACAGCTAGAAGAAGAAATTCCTCACATGCTTATTTGCGATGTAAGTATTGTTGAATTTGATTTAACAAAGTTTTCTTCATACTTAAAGATGAAAAGAGGTATTGCCTGGGTCCTGCGAGCCTGTAAAATGTTTCGTAGACGTCGCGTATGCAGTGTGTCATGTCCTATGGGCCCACTAGCAGCAAGCGAACTTATAGAAGCAGAGCGATTGCTGTGCAGAATATCGCAAAAGGAAGTTTACTGTGGAGAACTGCAGTATCTTCATGAAGGGAAAGCCATTCCGAAAAATAATAAAATTTGTCGTCTCTTGCCTTATTTGGATGAACATGGAATCATTCGTATTCTTGGACGCATCGATCAAGCCATTTACTTGCCGATATCATCTGAAGACGAAAATCCGTTAACACCGCATCATTTTCTTATAGGCTGTCCAAATTCAACGCAGACTCCGCAATCACCGATTGACAAGTTATGCCTCAACAAGCAGTGGCGCATTGCTCAAGCCCTGAAGGATCGCTTCTGGAAGAGATGGACTGCAGAATATTTGCCACAGTTGATGCAACGCCCCAAGTGGATTACTCCAGAGCGACCATTACAAGTGGGAGATGTGGTAATCATGTGTGAGTCAAGCCAGCCACGTAGCCAGTGGCAAAAGGGTCGTATTGTTGCTACACATCCAGCAAAGGACGGACATGTGCGCGTCGTAGATGTCAAAACTGCATGTGGTGTGCTTCGTCGCCCTGCTAACAAACTTGGTGTGCTAACTGTTAGTAAATCAGGTTGATTTACGGGGTGGGGGATGTTACAGCAGTTGTGATCGATAGTCGAGGTGTAATCGGCTGTCGGTCACATAATCGAAAATCAACCCTGGGGAGAACCCAAGAAAAAGAAGCTGCCATGTTTTTTCCGTCTGTCGTTTTTTCTACCGCCAAGAGAAGGAAGCCGGTGGCGACACAATTTTGAAACACCTAAAAACCAATGCCAACGCCAAACAACGCTATACAATTTTAAAACAAAGTTAAACAATACAATGTAACAATATAACTATAATTTCACTTTTTCAAACATTTGAGTTCTTATAAATAAATATACGTTAAAATTTAAATAATTTTGCAATAACATTCGTTTTCAAAATTCGTCATTGGCTTCAGTAACGCGCCGCGTGTGTTTGTACTTTTGCCAATAAGTACAAAATTATTGTTGTATGCCAGGGTACAATTTGCGAAGTGGGAAAATGCAAGACGCCGTTCAAGAAGATGGGGCCAGAGACACTAGCCAAGTGTTGAACCAAATTCTTGATAACCTTGCATCGGTTCGCAGGGAAGTCGAACAAATTCGCATAGAAGGTCAAGAAGTCAAGCGTGAATTGAACGACTTACAATTTAAGACGCCCACAACAAGCCACGACACGACCGTCAATGAAGTCATAAGCACACATATGGATCTGGATAGCAGAAATGCCAAAAAGGCCCAAAGTATACGATCTGCCAGTGTATTATGGTTCGCCTGAGGAGTGGCCATTGTTTTACGCCAATGATGAGGACACAACGAAGATGTTTGGGTACACAGATCGTGAAAACCTAATGCGATTGCAGAAGTGTCTCCAAGGTGCAGCGCGTGAGATAGTTTCTGCAATGCTGATATACCCAAGTGACGTGTCAAACGCTATGAAAGAGCTACAGTTCAGGTTTGGTCGTCCAGAGTTGCTCGTACGGGATCAGATGGCAAAGTTGCAGCAGCTATCAGTCTTGGGTGAGCATAAAAATGAGCAGATCGTCAAATTTGCCACAAAGGTGCGTAATACAGTCGCGCTGTTGACGTCATCAAAGTGCGAGCGTTACCTGTACGATGTTGCCATGCTGGAACAGATGGTGAGGAAGCTGCCGCCAAGTAAGCAGTATGAGTGGGCACAACATTCGATCAATATAAAACCGTTTGCAACCATCAAGGACTTCTCAGAGTGGCTGAATGCTGTTGCCAGAGTCATCTGTTTATTGCCGACCAATATGAAGAATGCTCCGCCAAAGCATAGTATGGTGATGCATGTGAGTGACGACCATGTGTAGCACATGACGCTGTGTCCGCAGTGTTCAGGTAACCACAAGATAAACGTCTGTGGAGTATACAAACAAAGTAGTCTTGCCAATCGCTGGGATAAGGTCAAATCCAGCCAACTTTGTGTTGCTTGCTTGGCAAAAGGTCACCCTGTCTCCAAATGTAGAAACAAGCGCATCTGTGGTCAAGATGGTTGCCAGAGATTTCATCATTCCAGTCTACATGGTCAGAAGTCAAATAACGGTAGCCACGCAACGGAAGAAAAACGGGTTTTGAGCTGTCAGACGAAGCGGCCAGGAGGACAACTTTTTAAGATTTTACACAGTTGTCTTAATCGGTCCAAATGGTCAAATTAAAACACATACCATTTTTGACGACGGATCGTCAATATCCATTATAGAGGATCGAGTAGCTGAAGAACTTGGGCTCAAAGGCAACATGGAGCAATTGAAGCTGCAATGGTTTGGAGGACGAGTCACCACTGAAAAATGTAGACGGGTGAGTTTTGAGATTTCGTCAAGTAACAGGCAACAGTGGTACGCTATGAAGAACGTGTGGACGGTACGAAATCTTGGAATGCCGGTGCAGTCTTTTAACAAAAAAGAATTCGCTCATCTACATGCGGCACAAATAGCAGACTACAATGGAGCAAAGCCTGAGGTGCTGATAGGTGTAGACCATGCCACTCTGGGAGTTCCTATCGAGGTCATCGATGCAGTAAACCCAATTGCCGTGAGAACCAGATTGGGGTGGGCTGCCTATGGTACAGGGTGTGATTCTGCCAAATCACAACCTATTGTATTGCACATTGGGTCACAAAAAGACGACGCTATTCTACATCAGCTAGTAGATGAATATTTTAACACAGATAATTTTGGTATAAATCCCTCAGCCTCCCTAACTAAATCAGAAGAGAATATGCATGCCAAACATATTCTACAGACAACAACAAAAAGAGTTGGCAATCGTTTTGAAATGGGACTACTGTGGAAGCAGTTGACGCCAACACTGCCCCACAGTCTCGAAGTGGCCAAAACTCGTCTTGAAGGTATCGAACGAAAGATGAACCGAGATTCTGCATTTGGAGATCGTTATAAATCAGAGATGCAGAAATATTTTGACAAGGGGTATGCCCGGGTGCTTTCTAGCGATGAGTTACGAAACTGCACCGCCCCAGAATGGTATTTGCCGAACTTTGCTGTGAAAAATGTTAACAAGCCGGGAAAACTCAGAATAGTTTTTGATGCCGCCGCCGTAGCCAACGGAGTTTCACTGAATTCCCAGTTAATGAAAGGGCCTGAGCAAGCCAAACCTTTGATGAATATCCTATTTGCGTTTCGCCAACATGCAATAGGAGTTGCCGCCGACATCAAGAAGATGTTTTCACAAGTAAAGATATGCGAAAAAGATCAACATTCTCAGCGATTTTTCTGGAAAGACCAGAAGACCGGCAATATTCAACATTGCCTGATGACATCAATGATTTTTGGAGCTGCTTGCTCACCATGCTGCGCTGAATTCGTTAAGAATATTAACGCAGAAGAATTTCGCCATCAATATCCTCAAGCTGTGGACGCAATAGTGAATTGCCATTACGTAGACGATTTAGTAGTCAGTTTTCCATCCGAAGAGGAAGCACTGAATATTTGCCAAGATGTCATACAGATTCATCTCCGTGCCGGATTTGAACTACGAAATTTTGTATCGAATAGTGAGTGCCTGGAAAATATACTCAACGGAACGTCATCAGCTGCCGTCGAACTAGTACGTTTAGAGCCTGAAGCCACAACAGACAAAATCCTTGGAATGTACTGGAACACCAAAGAAGAAACTTTTGTGTATCAAAGCAAACTTGCCCGTGTGCCTCATGCCGTCTTAGATGGGACACGGGTGCCAACAAAACGCGAACTACTGTCATTGACCATGTCTATCTTTGATCCGTATGGATTTATTGCAGATTTCTTACTGAGACTTGGAAATTTCATATGGATTGGGACGACCCTATACCCAGACATATCTACGATAAATGGAAACTGTGGTGGGCAGAATTTAAACAGTTGAGTCACATAAGTATACCGAGATGCCATTCGTCAAATTTGTGTGTCGCCGACGCCATTGAGATACACATTTTTGTGGATGCAAGCGAAAATGCCTTTGCTGCCGCAGCGTACTTTCGCATTGTTACTGCTACCTCAATAGTCGTGTCATTCATTTGTGGCAAAACACGTATCCGACTAAACAAAATTGTCACAAAGGGTCATGATATCTCTGTGGTGCATTGGAGTGATTCCAAAACTGTACTTTTGTGGATAAACTCAGCCGAGAGGAAATACAAATCCTTTGTGGGACATAGAATTGCCGAGATACTAGAATCGAGAAGGCCAGAGCAATGGCGGTGGGTACCTACTGACCAAAATCCAGCTGATGCTGCTACGCGCCCACTTAATCCACCAAAGGTCAATGTCAATGGTCAATGGTATCATGGTCCAGCGTTCTTGCGGTTAGAAGAAAAGCATTGGCCACAGTCACAGCTGAAAGCTCCGCGACAGCTAGAAGAAGAAATTCCTCACATGCTTATTTGCGATGTAAGTATTGTTGAATTTGATTTAACAAAGTTTTCTTCATACTTAAAGATGAAAAGAGGTATTGCCTGGGTCCTGCGAGCCTGTAAAATGTTTCGTAGACGTCGCGTATGCAGTGTGTCATGTCCTATGGGCCCACTAGCAGCAAGCGAACTTATAGAAGCAGAGCGATTGCTGTGCAGAATATCGCAAAAGGAAGTTTACTGTGGAGAACTGCAGTATCTTCATGAAGGGAAAGCCATTCCGAAAAATAATAAAATTTGTCGTCTCTTGCCTTATTTGGATGAACATGGAATCATTCGTATTCTTGGACGCATCGATCAAGCCATTTACTTGCCGATATCATCTGAAGACGAAAATCCGTTAACACCGCATCATTTTCTTATAGGCTGTCCAAATTCAACGCAGACTCCGCAATCACCGATTGACAAGTTATGCCTCAACAAGCAGTGGCGCATTGCTCAAGCCCTGAAGGATCGCTTCTGGAAGAGATGGACTGCAGAATATTTGCCACAGTTGATGCAACGCCCCAAGTGGATTACTCCAGAGCGACCATTACAAGTGGGAGATGTGGTAATCATGTGTGAGTCAAGCCAGCCACGTAGCCAGTGGCAAAAGGGTCGTATTGTTGCTACACATCCAGCAAAGGACGGACATGTGCGCGTCGTAGATGTCAAAACTGCATGTGGTGTGCTTCGTCGCCCTGCTAACAAACTTGGTGTGCTAACTGTTAGTAAATCAGGTTGATTTACGGGGTGGGGGATGTTACAGCAGTTGTGATCGATAGTCGAGGTGTAATCGGCTGTCGGTCACTTAATCGAAAATCAACCCTGGGGAGAACCCAAGAAAAAGAAGCTGCCATGTTTTTTCCGTCTGTCGTTTTTTCTACCGCCAAGAGAAGGAAGCCGGTGGCGACACAATTTTGAAACACCTAAAAACCAATGCCAACGCCTAACAACGCTATACAATTTTAAAACAAAGTTAAACAATACAATGTAACAATATAACTATAATTTCACTTTTTCAAACATTAAAAAAATAAATAAATAATTTTGCAATAACAAGGTGCCAACGGCACCCTATAACTAAGCCTACGTTTCCCTTATATTAGTCAGCTCTATCTTATGAACCATAGATGGTAAAATTTGCATAGAGTGTCTATTTCAATTGACGCTATAGCAACAAATAATAATTTTTCGAGAATTCACCGGATTTCCATAATTTTTTTTTTTTAAATCAAACACACTGCTTTTTGTGGTCTAAGACATTTTTTGCTTGCTGAATAATGGTGTGATGTGATGAAGCAGTTCTTATATTGAAATGCTTTGAACTTGTAAGTGCTGGTTAATCTTTTTTGTAGTACACTTTTGAGTGTTTATACATTATAGTTTTGCCACAAAAATAAATTAATTGTACATAACTTCAGACGGAACCTTTCGTGAGCAAGTCCGACTTGCACTTAACTGATTTTTTTTTTGCACGCCTACATAAAACAGCTGATAATGGCACAAAATAATTTTTAACAAGTTTCAAATTGTAAATTTTTTCTTAAAATTTAATTAAATAGGTGCATACACTGCAAAATGTCCTTAATTACTCATTTTGCATAAATTTCCCATTTTCATTTCTCAAAATTACGAACAACATTCCATGCGCATGTATAAACAAAATAAAAAAAAGTTGTTTAAAAAAAAAATAATCACTGCAAAAACTTGTTAAAAAATTTGAATTTTTTTAAGCAATGGAAACACACTTAACCATATAAAATAATCGCTCAAACTCAAATTATTTTCACAATTCAATGTTAGATCCTTAAATAATAGCACTAAATCGTGCTACTCTGAGTTCATTGCATTAAAAATTTGGATCGATTTAACCACATGTATAGGAATTTGATATACATATTTTTATACGAGGGTGGATCAAATATAAGCCGGAATATTACAAATACTTTTCTTAGCCAACCACGAGTGCTGTCACAGTGAAGATTCTTGTAGTGTAGTGTATCCAGCGTCCGTTGCACAACGAGTTACAATAAAGTTTTTAACTAAGGAAGGCGTTAAACCGTGCGAAATTTTGACTCGATTCAAGGCTCAGTATGGTGATGATACTCTGTCTAAAACTCAAGTGTTTGATTGGGCCAAAAAGTTTAAGGGTGGACGAGAAAGTGTGGAAAATGTGAGTCATAATCGACGTCCAAAATCAAGCGTCTCTGGTGACAACATTGGTGCAGTTCGTGACCTTATTGAAAGTGAAAGGCCGTGAAAAATGAATGAAATTGCTTTACAGGTGGACATTAGCTATGGAAGTGCTCAAACAATCATTAAAAATCATCTTGGTTTCAAAAAAATCTGTGACCGATGGGTCTCAAAGTTGTTGAACGAAGATCAAAAAAACATCCGACTGCAAATCAGTAAGAGACATCTGAATCGATTTCAGCGGGAGGGAGAGGCATTTTTGAGGCATGACATGTGATGAAACATGGGTGTATGATTACACTCCCGAGTCCAAGATGGCGAGTAAAGAATGGCGTAGGAAAGACGAAGCCAGTCCTGTGAAAGCCAAAACCCGTCTCTCAGCCGGTAAGGTCCTCGCGACCGTCTTTTTCGACTATAGAGGAGTGTTGCTCATTGATTTCCTACATGACCGAGGTACAGTTAACGCTGCCTACTACTGCCAGCTGTTGGAGGCAGCAAAAGCCGCTTACGGAAGCAAAAGACGTGGTGTCCCCATCAGAAACGTCATCCTTCTTCATGACAATGCCAGGCCACATACGGCGGGTGAACGAAACAAAAACTGGAGGATATGCAGTGGGAAACCCTTGAGCATCCTCCATACATCCCAGATTTGTCACCCTGTGACTATCATTTAGTTGCGCCCATGAAAGATTCACTTGGAGGATTGCGATTTGACAACGATCAAGATGTTGAGGAATTCGTGCGCAATTGGTTGGTGACTCAACCTCAAAGTTTCCACGAGCAAGGAATTAATAAGCTTCCGAACCGCTGCGAAAAATGTGTAGAGTGTGAAGGAAACTATGTAGAAAAATAATCAATAGTATTTTTGTAATGTTTCATAAATAAATAAATATTAAAAAAGAATTCCGGTTAATATTTGATTCACCCTCGTATAACAACTCATGATTCCATGACAACAACAAATACTCGTGGCTTGCTTTTGTTGAACTTATTGTGAGCTTTAGTGCTAATAGGCAGCCGTTACTGCTAAGCACAAAAACATCATTTGTGATGTCGAGAATAGTACCGTGAAGGGGTGACAGAAGGTAATTGCTAAAGCAAATCCAAACAAGAGAGGACAGCTCATCAGATGTTAAAAGAAAAGTACCTGCACTAGACCTTGGAGCACCTACAAGTTTTCTGAGCTGAGTGATACAAATGACGGTGATGATTAAAAACCTCAGCGAGATGGTCATGTCGGATAATCATTAAAACAGTGTAAACTTGTGGAGCTCTTAGAAAAATCAGGACAATCGAGAAGGTAGAGTGTTATACGTATCATTTGAATGAAGAGAGAGTTTTTAAAATAGAAGCTAAAAATCTACGTCATTCAACACCAGCTGACAGAATCAAGACTAGGACTAATAGTGAGGGGCATCGATAAATCAGAAGCAGCATTACGAAGGAGCCATTGAATATATTTTTCAGAGACCCTGAGCTAGACAACAGAAACGTGGGATATATAATGTGAAGCATATTGGACAATGAAGGTGTTGGAAGAGATGAACTGCCAACTTAAACAGATGGTGTGTTATTGATTATATGAAATAAATTGTCACATTTTGTACATGTGTACATAGTTAAGAAGTCGTATGTATTAAAAGAATAATGACACAAGAAACAGTCTGCACGAACGGACGTGCACGCATAATAAAAGAAACAAATGAATAAAAATAACGAAAATAAACGTTAAAATAAAATTGATAAGAAACATAAAAAAATTTAAGGGAAAAGTACAAATTAAAGGAGGAAGGTCAGACATATCAGTACTAGAATGTTATATGCAGACATTAGGATCGTACTTCAATCATGTTTGTGGTGTGTAGCCGCAAGTAAAGGGTGTTTTTTAAAGGTTCACAACTTTGTTGGCAACAGTTTTTTATTTGACAACCGATTTAACAGCTGATAGTTGCTTTTTGTTTAGTTTGGTTTGGCATTTCATCATGGATAGATTTACACCAGAGCAACGCTTGCAAATTGTTGCAATTTTTTATCAAAATAGTGGTTCTGTTCGTCAAACTTATTGTGTACTTCGTCAATTTTATGGTAATCATAATCGTCCATCAAAGAGGCTAATTCGAATACCTATGAATCGTTTTCACACCACGTTTAATCTAATGGTAATGTGCATCCCGTAAGATGTCGAACAGTTAGGGATGTTCCAATACCTTAAAGTAATTAGTACATACTCATATGAGTGTATTCAAATGAAAAAGTCGGTTCTACTCATTTCATTACCAAAAAAGTATTAGTACTTTCAAGTATTGAATGAGTACTTTATAAATTTGGTTGCACAATTTAGCATGTGAAATTAAGAAAAAAACGTTATTTAATTTTCATTTGTTTTAATTTTTTTTCTTCATTTCATTTATTCACAGTTTTTCTAGAGTTTTATATTTATGTGTGTGAGACTAGCTTTCTACATCTTAATTATTATTTATTTATTTTGTTTTTTAGAAGGTTGCGCAAAGAAATCTTCTTTCTCTAAATTTCCCAAATATATTAATTTTTCAATGTATTTTGGGCCCGCTTTGGAAAAGAGGCTCTCGCATGGAACAGACGTCGCTTCTACAATTAAATATTATATGGCGTATGTATATAAATGGGGGAATTGTTCTTTTAATTCTTCCCATTCTGCAAATGGGTTTCTGTTGAGGGGCACCGTGTCGATTGATAAGTAAACTGACAACTCATCGTTGGCGTGTATTTTTTCCTTCTATACCTATGCACCAACTCGGTATGACGCTTCCAGAAATCGTATTCAGGTTTCGTATTAACTGTGTCTTCATAAGTCTCATTAGTGCTGCTTTCTTGTTGATCTAAAATCATTGTCTTGTGCTTATTTTAGCCTTTCCACTTGCCAGAGGATCTTGGAAATGTAGGTTTCGGAATCTTGGATCCAGCAGTGTTGCCAAAGCTGCATGAGAGTTATATTCTATTGCTCCATATCTTTTTCCCAAATCCTTCAATAAAGCATCCTTGCACTCTTTAATAACGGCAGATTTTGGCTCGATGTTTTTTACTTCTGATGTTAGGCAACTGAGCATTGGAATGATTTTAGATATCGTCACATACTTTTGCCCTGATGCTTCGCGCGTCACAAATTCAAATGGCTTTAATAGAGCTGTAGCACATCTATCTCTGTAGCGCTTGGCATATCTGGTGCTGATACATTTACTAGCGTGATTTCAGCTACCACTTGCCTTCACTGAAGGAAACGCTTCAACATAAAAAAGGTTGAATTCCATCTTGTTACAACGTCTGCGATAAGTTTTAGTGGTTCGGAATCCTTAAACCGCAATTTATCCATCTGAATCACACTGTTTTTCACCCAAATCACAATATCGCGTACCTTTTTAACAGTTGCTTTGACGTGTGGCATTTTTAAAGGTTGTTCCACAACCAAATTCATGGTGTGCGCAAAATACGGCAGATGCTTACTTTCTTAAGTCACAAATGTATTTTGAATTGAATTTTACCTTTATTCGCTGACGTTCTATTAAACGCATTGTTTTGAGGAAGGATACTATTTTTTATCCACCGTTGTGTAAAGAAAGACACTTCGATTTGTATTTTACTTTACTTTATTTACTTTACGTCTTTATTTTCAATTTGTTTTCTTCTTATGTTATATACTTTGAATTGTCCGTTACCACTGTACATAGATTACAAAGGTTATATGAAAGTGTGATTTTACTTAAAGAGTTATTGCTACTATTGTTGTTGTTGTTGCTTAGATCGAGATTACCTTGCGCGTCGTCGCGTGCACTCAGCTTTGTGTTTTTTCACCAACTAATTATTGGACATTCCCCTTTGTCCTATCAGAGTCTGAAGCTGAAGCATTCGACCATGCGCGTTCGATTTAACGTCAGCCTCAAACCCTCTGCTCCCGACACGTATCTTGCAAATTATTTTGCTTTTTCACTGTATTTTCATTTACCACCAATACTTCATCTTACGGTGATTCACTTACAGTGCAATCGGTGTCTGCACTCTTTGCATGTGATGAACGCTTCTGTTAAGAGCAGTCTCTCTTAAATTCGCTCTTAATCAAGATGATGTGGAGTGGAGTAAACCAAGACATGAAGATTAGAATGAAGGAAAGATAAAGAAAAGTAAAGTAACGGATCATATTGCATTGTGTCAATTTTGCTTATTTCTTTTATGTTCAAGAAAGCTTTGTATATTTTTCAAAAGTTAGTTGTGAATAAATTGTCAAGCGGAACACACATCGGCTTTTTATACATCAATCGTTTCATTTCATTTCGGCTTGATAATTTTAAAAGTGGACAGCAAAAACGCTTGCTGTACCCCAAACATTGGTGACACCGACGTGATCGTTGTATTTAAAGCAAATATCGTTGGTTTTATATTCGTTAACTTCATTATTTTGCTTTGCGCTATTTCGAGTGCATAAGCAACGGTTCCGTTATTCTTCTTTGCGCCTCGTTCGTTTTGGTGACAACAACAAATATTCAATCGAATTTGCGGTTTATCATTGTTGTTGTGCGTCTGGTTCTTTTTATTGCTTCACATTGTAATAAGATCAAAAAGATAATGCCAAAAGCAAATAAAGGACAGAAAACCGGTTTCGGGGAAAAGGGACATTCTAATCGTGAATTTCTTAAGGAAAAAAATAACTGTTTCTTAAGACAAATTCAATCGACTCTTGATACAACATCCGAGAATACCCTGCAGTGTTTGAATGAGTCTATTGTGTCTGTTAAACTAGAACAGGTTGCAGAATTAAAATCACAGTTTGAAGATACTCAAACGCAGCTCGAGCAGATCTGTGTGGACGAAATCAACATTGATGCTCGAGTTCAGTTTATGGAAGCATTCATCATAGTTAAGTCGTCTATGATGGCATGTTTAAATTCGCGAAATATTCGCATGTGTCTACTCGGATTGAGCACTGGGCAGGTTCCAGCACATCAGCAAGTAAAACGCGTTTGCCGGTTACCTATGTTTAGTAGCACAGTCACTGACTGGCCTGACTTTTGGTCATTGTTTCAGGTTATGGTCGACAAGGAGTCAACTTTGAGTAACATCGAAAAGTTTCAGCATCTGAGATCAAGCTTGGCTGGCACCGCCCTGGATGCAGTTCGGTCTCTGCAAAAAAGTCATGAGAACTACGAAAAAGCGGTAATGTTATTAAAAAGGAGATTTGATATTAAAAGTATGCGATTTCAGGCACATAATCAATTGTTTGGTTTAAAATCCATGGCTGAGAACTCAGCAACTGATTTACGAGAGATCGTGGACAAGAGTAGAGCGCATATTCGAGCATTAAGCACTCTTGCATCCAAGGAGGAAATTCTCGAGGGTCTGCTAATTCATTTGATTGGCAAGAAAACGGTTTGCGCTACGCAGGCAAAATGGGAAGAAGAAATGCCTATGCAAGGCTTACCTTCATGGGACTCAATGGCAACTTTATTCGAACGCAGAGCAAGGATGTTGGAAAGGGTGGATTTGGCCTTGGCAACAAATACACATGGCAATCAGGTGAACTCTAAAAATTCATCAAATAGAAAATCTTTCGTAACCACAAATTCTAATAAGCGCTGTGTATTTTGTCCAGCTGAACATTTTATCACAAGTTGTCCATCTTTATATATATAATTCGAGTGTACAAAATTTTGTGACTGTTTTGCTTCTAAACGGCTAGACCAATTTCGATAAATTTTTTTTTTGTTTTACTTATGGGGTCACCAAGATGGTTTATGCATCAGTTGGACCCGGTAAATGACGAATACTTATGAAAAGAGTTGCATACTTTGTTTTTCAGTTTTTAACTTTTAATATACTATTTTTAAGTATTAAGTTTTTTGAAAACCACTGCAAGTCCAAACAAAACGTTTTGTAGTTTTTTTCGTTTTTAATGCTTTGGTTGTTCTTATACTTCCATTTTTTATGTCTTAGTACGCACTTTTTGCGCTCTTCGTTTCTGTATTTAATGTTTATTGAGAGTAGGACAAGAAGGAGACATCGTTGTTTGTGCTTTGCTTTGTTTGTGTTTCGTGTTTGAGGCTATTGATTATCGATTATCACGGGCCGCAGCAAAGCACGCCGGGCTACGCTAGTTGTTTCTAAATTTATCACCTTCCATTCGCCTCAAAGAGACCAAAAAGCTGAAACTATGCCTCAATTGTTTGCGAAAGGGTCATTTCGTAAGGGATTGTAAATCACGCTGTTGCAAGACATGTTCTGCTAAGCACCATTCGCTATTGTATATAGATCAGCAAGTCTCAGATAGGATCGAAAATTCAGTCGTATCAGAACCTCAAAGTGCTCTTGTCAATGACTCTAATCCTGCTGCATTGCTTAGCAAAAATCATTCATCGAGAACCATTACTATGCTCGCTTATGGTCAAAGGTCGAAACGGAATTTTTTTTTTCCATGTAGAGCATTGCGCGATTCAGCGTCCCAGATTCATTGCATCACATCATGTTTAGCTAATCGATTACAAGTCAAAAGAACTAAATCTACAACTATAATTTCGGGATTTCGTCAATCAGACATAGTTGCAAAAGAAAGTACTATGATAGGATTGCAATCTGTAAATGGAAAATACAATACATCACTCTCAGCCGTCGTCGTTCCCACAATTACTTCTAATCAACCTGAAACAAATTTGTCATCAGTTCAATGGAATATTCCAGCAAATATTACGATTGCAGATTCAGGTTTTCATCAGTCGCAAGGAATTGATTTACTTATCGGTGCTAGTTTGTTCTTCGATCTGATGTGTGTAGGACAAATACAGTTGGGTCCGAATTTGCCTATTCTTCAAAAAACCAGATTAGGATGGATCGTCTCTGGAAATGTCAGTTATCCATTGAAGCAAGCCTCATGCTGCACAGTTGTTGTTGCCGATGCAGTGGATGATGATTCAGATTGTACCCTACATGAATTAGTAAAAAGTTTTTGGGAAGTTGAAGAGCATACTCCACAAAGTATTAAGAGATCAAAGGAAGACCTAGATTGTGAGAAATATTTTATTAGCAGTTTTCGCCGTTTAGATACTGGCGTATATGTGGTGAGATTGCCAAAAAAGGTTGATTCCATTTCATTGGGTGATTCATACGTGCGAGCAGTAAATCGACTGAAATCATTGGAAAGAAAATTCATTAGTCATCCTGGATTGAAAAAACAATACTCGTCATTCATTAAGGAATACGTTGACCTCAAACACATGACTTCGATTAGCTCAGTACCATCTAACTTAGTATCGTACTTTTTACCTCATCATTGTGTTTTGAAAGCTGATAGCACCACAACGAAATTACGTGTAGTATTTGATGCATCAGCTCGAACCTCTACAGGTAATTCCCTCAATGACAGGTTAATGGCAGGACCTGTAATACAACCAAAATTAGTTGACACACTTCTTCGTTTTTGATCTCACAAGATTGCTATTAAAGCAGACATATGCAAGATGTATCGTTCTGTGCGGATAGAAGAACCAGACTCATTTCTGCAATGTATTGTATGGCGTGAACATCCTGATGATACACTACAAATATATAGATTAGACACAGTGACCTATGGCACAAAACCAGCTGCATTCTTGGCTATTCGTGCAATGCAGCAGGTAGCTATAGACGAAGCAGATAGTACTACGCGACTTCTATGTTGACGATCTCATCTCAGGTGGCGGCACAGAAGAAAAAGTCTTGGATATCATATCACAAACAAAAGCATTACTTTTACGAGGAAAGTTCATGCTCAGAAAATGGTGCTCAAATGATGATAGCGTCTTGCGAGGAGTTGAAGAATCGATTAGAGAACAAACAACAGCATTTAGCGATGGTAGTGATTATACAAAGACACTTGAATTGATGTGGGACCCAAAGAATGACGATTTCTTATTCTCGTTTTCATCGTTTGATATTGCTGAGCGTATTAGCAGACGCCAAGTGTTGGCTGCTGTTGCAAGGATTTACGACTCACTTGGTTTGATTGGACCAGTTGTGTTAAAACTTAAGGTGTTTCTTCAATCACTTTGGAAACAAAAAATGGCGTGGAATGAAAGTATACCACAATCTTTACATTGTAATTGGAATCAATTATGCACAGCACTAAGTCATGTCAGCAAAATTCGGTTCCCTCGTTTCGTTGGATTAGATAATGCTGAGCTAGAAATTCATGGATTTTGTGATGCTATCATAAAGGCATTTGGAGCTTGCGTTTACGTTTGAGCAAAGAAGGGCAATTGTGTGAAAGTCAACTTATTGTGTTCTAAGTCACGAGTAGCTCCATTGAAGACACTCACAGTACCCAAACTGGAATTATGCGCAGCAATGCTACTGGCTGAGTTGATGAAATTTATTTTTGATTTGAAGATTTTTAATGCAAGTTTATTTTGTATGTCAGATTCAAGTATAGTGCTTTCCTGGTTGGATGATGTCGCTGCTAATAACAATATATTCGTGGCAAATCGTATTAGTAGCATACAAGAAATTTCGAACGGCATGATGTGGAGACATGTACCAACTGAACATAATCCTGCCGACATTTTATCTAAGGGCGCACTTCCTAAGGAATTTGAAGAATCTGAGTTGTGGAAGCATGGACCTAAATTTCTGCAAGAGGATGAGCTTAGATGGTCAAAATCAAGTAAATTGTTTCCTTGCCTTGAAACGTAACGTGCTGAGTGTAGTGACAAGCAACACAGATTACTCAATTGATTGCAAATTCTTCAATTCGTTTTGTTCAACGCAAAGGGTGTACGCTTATGTTTATGAATGCAAAGTCGCTTCATTGATCATCCCCCAAGCTTACTGTGGAGTAGATAGAAGCTGGAACATGTGTACTAATTCGGATGGTACAAAGGGCAACCATGCATCAGGATTACATCGATTTGGAAGCTAATGGGACGATCGGTCGTTCCAGTAGATGCTCATCCCTGAACCCTTTTATGGATAAAGCTGGTATAATGCGTGTTGGTGGTCGATTACGGAATGAAAATTTGAGCTTCAGCGAAAGGCATCCAATTATACTATCGGCAGATCATCCAGTGACAAACAGCATCATAGTTGACTACCACCAAAGACTACTACACGCTGGACCTCAGGCCTTGTTGGCAAGCATTCGTATGAGGTTTTGGCCCCTCGGCGGATTAAAAGCTGTAGCTAAGGTTGTAAACAAATGTATTCGATGTTTTCTTGCAAGCCCATCGTTGATGCAGTATATCAAGGGCAGTTTACCTACAGGGCGAGTAAGGCCTCAGCCTCCGTTTTATACAACAGGCGTGGACTTTTGCGGACCATACGTTTACAAGTCAGAGGTGCGGAACAGGCAGCCAATTAAATGTTAGATTTGTCTTTTCATTTGTTTAGTCACGAAAGCTGTACATTTGGAATTGGTGAAAGATTTGGCAACTCCTTCATTTTTGGCTGCATTGAAACGTTTTGTAAGCTTGCGTGGCCGACCACGAACTATTTGGTCGGACAACGCAACAAATTTCGTAGGTGCCAGGAATGAGCTGAAAAGACTTCTTGAGTTGATGTTTAATGAAGAACATCAGGAGGTACACAGACATTGTCTTAATGAAGGAATAAATAGGCGTTTTATTCCTCTGAGATCGCCACATTTCGGTGGCCTCTGGGAGGCATCGATTAAATTAGCAAAGCATCATCTTCGTCGTTCTATTTCTTGTTCGGTGCTCAATTTTGAAGAATTTAGAATTCTTGCTTATCAAATTGCAGCTATAATAAATTCTCGACCTATTAACTCACAGAAAGGCCTGACGATCTGCAAGTTCTGGACCAGGACACTTCTTGACTGGTGGAATGTTGACAGGAGTAGCTGAGACAGATCTATCTAACTTAAACCCAAATCGTTTAAGGCATTGGCAAGTCGTGTGCCAAATACAACAGTCATTCTGGAAGACGTGGAGCCCAGCATATCTCACTTTGCTGCAAGACCGAGCTAAGTGGCGTCTAAAAACAGCAGACATCCCCGAAGGTTCTCTGGTCTTACTTAAAGATGACAACTTACCATCGATGAAATGGCAAATTGGTCGAGTGTGGCAAACATTTGTACCAGCATGGGAATCAATTCCACGCCGTTCTCAGCAAATTGGGTTGTGTCCATCCACTATATGGATGTTGATCTTAATTTTCCATACAAAAGTTTGTTCAGCGATGAAGCCCAGTTTTGGTTGAATGGGTACGTGATATTGTATTGAAAATATTTTTCTTTGTTTTATTTTATTGTAATTTAAAACTTAAAAAAAAAAAAAACCTTTAAAATATCACAATTTGGCAGACAGTGAACGATGGGTGATCGAAGAACTATTTATTTTTACAAAATCATTTATATTGTCAACTCTAAATAATAGCCTTTTCACACCGAAAGTGAATCGATTCTATGTTGAATCGAACATTGAATCGGACAACAACCACAAGGAAAAATGACAGTTGTTGTTTTAGAATAAGAATCGATTCAGGTAGATTCAAAAATACCTCGTTTACATGCTGCTCAATTTGATTGCACGAAATTCGAAATGACGTATATCGAATTATGTGCTAGTGTCTACATGAGGCAATCAACGTCGGTTTAAATCGATTTTGGTTTGTTTACATTATGTCAAAGTTGTCATATGCATAAAAATTAACGTGGTTTTCTCAACAGAAGAAGAAATTTTTTAAAATCACATTGAATAAAATCTATATTTATTAAATTGAATGTATGTATATACTTATGTCACTTATGGATTCCGAAACTGCTGAACCAATTTTGATGAAATTTTAAGGGAATCTAGTCTTGAGAATTTTTCAGTAAAGTTCGGTGGGAATCGGACTTGCTGTTGTCGAGAAATTGGTGGATAAAAGTTTGCATACAAACCTTAGAAACATATTTCAAAATCAATCAAGTCGCCTTTGTGAAATATATCAGAATTTACAAAAAAATTCAAAATTCATCAATATCGGTTCAGCAGTTTCGGAGACCATAAGCGACTTACATACATACATAAATTCAATTTTATATATATAGATTGATTCGACGGACTTTGCTTGTTTTACGTATGCTTGCGCTAGTTTAAAATATTAAAGATCATTATAAAATTTGACTTTGAAATAAAAACGCGTATTATTATTTCTTCGCTGTGTCGATTTGCAGTTGCCGTTGCAACTGTAAATTAAATGAAGAACAAAAGGCCAGCAAAAAGGCTTGCTCGTTTCAACATTTTTTGGTGACTCCGACGTAATATGAACACGCAATTAGCATTGGACTTTCTACACATATTTGATTTGGATCACTTAGCATACATTGGATTTTGGATCACTCAGTATACATTGGATTTTGGATCACTCAGCATACATCGGAGTTTTTAGATTACTTTGCTTACATTGGATTTTGTATCATTCAACATACATTGGTTTCTTTTTGATTGTTGGTTTGGAATTGAATTTAATTTGGTTCGTATACACATAGTTTAAACTCTTATAACTTAGTAGATCGTTTACAAAATAGTTTTGAATCTATTCAGGCAAGTGTTGAATATGAAAACCCAACTGAAATTGAAAGTGATGTTCGTGAAACATTCACAAGTTAATTCATTGAGCTTAATTCATGGCGTGTAACTAATTCTGGCCTTTGCTCTACCGCGCGACACTTTCCTGATGAGTACACACAGTCAGTTATTATTCAGCAGCCGAAAACACGAATGCCTGAATTAGAACTGCCAACGTTCAGTGGTGATTGCGCAGACTGTCCTAATTTTTATGCTCTTTTTGAAACACTTGTTGGTAAAAATACTGGCCTGAGTAATGTGGAAAAACTGCAGTATTTACGCTCAAGTCTAAAGGAGAATGCATTGGAAACAATACGGTCATTGGAAGTGAATGAATTCAACTATATTGAAGCTATAAATTTATTAAGAATGAGATTTGATAATAAACGTCTAAATTTTCAGGCACATATACGAAAGATATTTTTACTAAGCAACGTAGCTGCTGGTTCGGTAAGTGGACTTCGTCAACTTAGTGACAAGCTATGTTCCCATTTACGCGCGTTGGAAAATATGGGCAATAAGGAACAATTAGCCAATTGTCTGCTCATTGAACTTACTCTCAACAAAATGGATTTGGAATCGAGGAAGTTGGGAAGAAAAGACTCCCAACCATCAGATACCTACATGGTCTGTGATGGCAACCTTTTTGGACACGAGATGTCAAATGCTGGAAAATGTGGATTATGCTATGGTAACCATCACGTATAGCAATCAGGTGGGCCAAAATCACTTACATAAAACTAACATTCGCAAGGCTTTAGTTGTATCAACTAATCATTATGAAGATTGTGCTATTTGCGGCTCACCGCAGCATAATATAAACCGTTGTGAGCAGTTCTTAAATCTTGATCCTAATAATCGCTCTAAGGAAGCAAAGTACCGTCAACTTTGTCTTAAATGCCTCCGTAATGGTCATATTGTTCTCAATTGCAGGGCAAGCTCTTGTAGGCTATGTTTGGCAAGGCATCACACATTAATACATATGCCTGCTCAAGCGATTTCACAATTTTCACCAACAAATAATTCATCTCTTACGCAACCAGCACAATCACCAGCTCCTTCTTCAACAGTTATGCCTTCGCAATCTTCACCTGCTCCAGCTTTAGTTTCAACATCTTCTCCACATACTCACAACAATGTTTCGGCCTTACCAGAAAATGTCGTGTTTCTTGCTACTGCTGTAATCTTGCTTCAGGACAAATTTGGCAATTTTGTTCCCTGTCGGGCCATACTCGATAGCGCCTCGCAGCATCACTTTGTAACCAATCGCCTAGTAAGCCAACTGCAAATTAAGAAAACGAAATCAACTACCATTATATACGGCATAGGACAAAATGAACTTGTCGCAGACCAAGCAGTTAACCTCACTTTAAAATCACGCATAAATGACTTTACTTCTTTCGTTGTGGCCATTGTCACACCTTCGATTACTGATAATCAACCAAGCTACACAATAGATTGCAATAATTGGAACATACCAACAAACATTCCACTTGCTGATCCAGAATTTAACCGCTCCCAGAAAGTAGATTTATTAATTGGAGCATCTTTGTTTTTCATTTAGCTGGAAATTTACCATTGCTACAAAAAACCAGATTTGGGTGGATTGTCTCCGGCGGCGGAAATGGAATCTTTGCCAAACTCATCAAGTTTAACAGCTTTCATTACTTCTAAAGAGAAGGAAACTGAAAATCTATACGAAGTAATGAAAAGATTTTGGGAAATTGAAAACATTGATATGCCAAAAAGTAAACGATCAAAATAAAAAGCAGAGTGTGAAGAACATTTCGCTAAAACCCATTAGTGTTTAGGTAGTGGAGAATATTCTGTACGGTTGCCGTTCAAGTTATGTTTTCCGAAGTTAGGGGATTCTTATCAACAATCGCTCATCCGATTTAAGCATTTGGAAAGAAAGTTAACTAATCGGCCTGACCTGAGAGATCAATATTGCGTCTTTATGGACGAGTACCTAGCACTGAATCATATGACTCACATTGTCGACTTGCCTCCTAAAATCAATGCCTATTTCCTCCCGCACCATTGTGTCTTTAAAGCTGATAGCAGTACAATAAAATTGAGAGTCGTGTTTGACGGGTCTTCTCCTACTTCAACAGGCTACTCATTAAATGATGTTTTAATGGCAGGTCCTACGTTACAACCGTCGCTTTTTGATATTCTCATTCGCTTTCGCACATTCAAAATAGCCTTAATCGGTTTTATTTGCAAAATGTACAGTTGTATACGTGTTTCACAGCTAGATAGCTTTCTACAATGCATTTTGTGGCGTAAATCTCCTGAAGAACACCTCAAAATCTTTCGTTTGGACACAGTCACCTTTGGCACTAAGCCTGCTTCATTTTTGGCAATACGATCAATGTATCAGCTAGCCCTTGATGAGGAATTATCATTTCCAATAGGAGCTTATATTGTGCAGCGGGATTTCTATGTCGATGATATGATTTCCGGTGGAGATTCAGTAGCTGATGTGCTCGAAATAAAACGTCAAACATCTAAAATTTTGCTTCGAGGTAATTTCAAATAACGCAAATGGTGCTCCAACGCACCTGAAGTAATGTATGATATTACCGACGAAGATAGAGAAAAACTTCTGCAATTCTCTGATGGTTCAAACTTTACTAAAACACTTGGCCTTGCTTGGGACCCATCTATGAATAACTTTATATTTTCATGCACATACCAACAGCCTAATTCAAACATTACTAAACGTTCTATTTTATCATACATTGCTAGATTTTATGACCCTCTTGGTCTCATTGGCCCTGCTATTACATCAGCCAAAATCTTTCAACAAACATTATGGAAAAATCAAGTCGATTGGGACGAATGTTTACCACAAGCGCTGCATACTAAAAGAATTAACCTTTCCGCTGAATTTAAAGATTTTGAAAAATTCAAGTACCCCAGGTTAGTCGTAACGCCTGGTTCCTACTTACAAGTGCATGCATTTAGCGACGCTAGCATCTCGGCATACGGAACATGTATTTACATTCGGTCTGAGACTGGAGGCTCAGTTGAGTCCAAGTTGTTGTGCTCAAAATCACGAGTGGCCCCGATTAAGACATTAACTATACCCAAGTTGGAACTATCTGGAGCTTTATTACTGGGTGAACTTACCGCCTCAATTAGATCACTTAATATTTTCAATGCAGAATTCCACTGTTGGTCCGACTCTACAGTTGTTCTATCTTGGATTCGTGACGAGCCTTCTAATTTTAACACGTTCATTGCAAATTGTATTGCACGCATTCAGAAATTAACGGAGGATATGACTTGGCATTACGTTCCGTCTCTCATGAACCCTGCGGACATCTTGTCAATGGGTGGAACTCTCAAAAATTATTAAATTCTGGTTTGTTGCGACATGGATCTCCGTTCCTAACAGACACACGTTCCAATTGGCCAACCTGTCCTGCGTTAGAGAAAACGATGATAGAAAAAAGGAAGAATGCCTTGATTGCCGCAATAGAGTTTGAAGATTATTCTATAAATTCGAAGGGTGTAAACTCATTCGCTAAAATGCAGCGCATATACGCATACATATACAAATTCATCTCACAAAGGGTTTTGTCTCATTCTCTATGTTGACTGGTCAAGAAAATTATCAAGGAAATTTGTCTTCGTTTCAAAACATAGAAGCAATTGATTCTAATGGCT
Organism: Amiota communis; assembly: GCA_037043315.1. Taxonomy (NCBI): domain Eukaryota; kingdom Metazoa; phylum Arthropoda; class Insecta; order Diptera; family Drosophilidae; genus Amiota; species Amiota communis. The sequence goes on along the minus strand of JBAMAV010001533.1, from coordinate 14,501 downwards.
CTCTTGCAGTAAAAGAGATCCAAAAAGGATTTTATATATTGCTGCGAATGGTCCAAAGAAGTAGTCTAGCGGATGATTACACCAATTTGAAATCAGGTCGCCATGTCTCTTCATCTAGTAAAATTTACTCACTCAATCCATTTATTGATGAATTTTGCCTAATACGTGTAAGAGGTCGACTTCAAAATTTATCCCTGGACTTTGAATCTCGCCATCCAGTTTTGCTACCAAAGGGTCATCCAATTACTATCGCTATCGTCCGCTGCTATCATCTAAAATTTATGCACGCTGGTAATAAGAAATAGACCATCGGCTTAGTCTTACATATCTGCCCTCAGTACAAAGGCAGTTCATATGGAACTGGTCACCGATTTGTCTACAGAATCTTTCGTAGCCGCATTGAAGTGATTTTTTTCTAGTCATGGCAGGTCTGACAATGCTACTAATTTTGTTGGATGAAAATGAACTCGAAGAATTAAGGAGACTTTTTATTAGCAATGCTCATCAGCAAGCAATTGCACATCATTGTTTGGATAAAGGAATCGCTTGGCGTTTTACCCCGCCTCGCTCACCACATTTTGGTGGCCTATGGAAGGCTTCTGTAAAACTCGCGAAATATCATTTCTGGCGCACGGTTGGAACTTCTACTCTGACCTTCGAAGAGCTACGAATATTAGTTTACCAAATATCTGCTATTGTAAATTCACGTCCTTTATGTCCACTTTCAGATAGTTTAGATGGCTTAGACGTCCTCACACCAGCTCATTTCTTAATCGCCGCTCCATTCACATCATTCGTGGAGCCTGATGTTACTTCGTTAAACATTAGCCGGCTTGGACGGTGGCAAAGAGTTTGTGCATTGCAGCAGAGTTTTTGGAAGAAGTGGAGCACCGAATACCTTACCATCCTTCAGCAGCGAGCAAAGTACACTCGTTTTGGTTAAGGATGATAATCTTCCACCACTGCGTTGGCAGCTTGGTCGTATAACTGAGGTAATTCGAGGGAAAGACAATATTGTTCGAGTGGCCATAGTGAAGACGACGAATGGTCTCATCAAACGCGCAGTGACTAAACTAAGCCCTCTCCCTATGGATGACGATTTTGTTGAAAGCACGGATCTTACAACGGGAGAAGTATGTTCGGAGACGGTGGAATAATTATGGCGAAGACTGTAATCATGATCGCCAGCCTGCAGTTGTCATGACAAAGTTGTATATTTGCTACGACACTTTTTTTGCATTTATTTATTTATTTATCAGCTCATGCTTGTTTTACGTATGCTTGCGCTAGTTTAAAATAATAAAGATCATTATAAAATTTGACTTTGAAATAAAAACGCGTATTATTATTTCTTCGCTGTGTCGATTTGCAGTTGCCGTTGCAACTGTAAATTAAATGAAGAACAAAAGGCCAGCAAAAAGGCTTGCTCGTCTCAACATTTTTTGGTGACTCCGACGTAATATGAACACGCAACTAGCATTGAACTTTCTACACATATTTGATTTGGATCACTTAGCATACATTGGATTTTGGATCACTCAGTATACATTGGATTTTGGATCACTCAGCATACATCGGAGTTTTTAGATTACTTTGCTTACATTGGATTTTGTATCATTCAACATACATTGGTTTCTTTTTGATTGTTGGTTTGGAATTGAATTTAATTTGGTTCGTATACACATAGTTTAAACTCTTATAACTAGTAGATCGTTTACAAAATAGTTTTGAATCTATTCAGGCAAGTGTTGAATATGAAAACCCAACTGAAATTGAAAGTGATGTTCGTGAAACATTCACAAGTTAATTCATTGAGCTTAATTCATGGCGTGTAACTAATTCTGGCCTTTGCTCTACCGCGCGACACTTTCCTGATGAGTACACACAGTCAGTTATTATTCAGCAGCCGAAAACACGAATGCCTGAATTAGAACTGCCAATGTTCAGTGGTGATTGCGCAGACTGTCCTAATTTTTATGCTCTTTTTGAAACGCTTGTTGGTAAAAATACTGGCCTGAGTAATGTGGAAAAACTGCAGTATTTACGCTCAAGTCTAAAGGAGAATGCATTGGAAACAATACGGTCATTGGAAGTGAATGAATTCAATTATATTGAAGCTATAAATTTATTAAGAATGAGATTTGATAATAAACGTCTAAATTTTCAGGCTATATGTATACGAAAGATATTTTTACTAAGCAACGTAGCTGCTGGTTCGGTAAGTGGACTTCGTCAACTTAGTGACAAGCTATGTTCCCATTTACGCAGTATGGGCAATAAATTAGCCAATTGTCTGCTCATTGAACTTACTCTCAACAAAATGGATTTGGAATCGAGGAAGTTGGGAAGAAAAGACTCCCAACCATCAGATACCTACATGGTCTGTGATGGCAACCTTTTTGGACACGAGATGTCAAATGCTGGAAAATGTGGATTATGCTATGGTAACCATCACGTATAGCAATCAGGTGGGCCAAAATCACTTACATAAAACTAACATTCGCAAGGCTTTAGTTGTATCAACTAATCATTATGAAGATTGTGCTATTTGCGGCTCACCGCAGCATAATATAAACCGTTGTGAGCAGTTCTTAAATCTTGATCCTAATAATCGCTCTAAGGAAGCAAAGTACCGTCAACTTTGTCTTAAATGCCTCCGTAATGGTCATATTGTTCTCAATTGCAGGGCAAGCTCTTGTAGGCTATGTTTGGCAAGGCATCACACATTAATACATATGCCTGCTCAAGCGATTTCACAATTTTCACCAACAAATAATTCATCTCTTACGCAACCAGCACAATCACCAGCTCCTTCTTCAACAGTTATGCCTTCGCAATCTTCACCTGCTCCAGCTTTAGTTTCAACATCTTCTCCACATACTCACAACAATGTTTCGGCCTTACCAGAAAATGTCGTGTTTCTTGCTACTGCTGTAATCTTGCTTCAGGACAAATTTGGCAATTTTGTTCCCTGTCGGGCCATACTCGATAGCGCCTCGCAGCATCACTTTGTAACCAATCGCCTAGTAAGCCAACTGCAAATTAAGAAAACGAAATCAACTACCATTATATACGGCATAGGACAAAATGAACTTGTCGCAGACCAAGCAGTTAACCTCACTTTAAAATCACGCATAAATGACTTTACTTCTTTCGTTGTGGCCATTGTCACACCTTCGATTACTGATAATCAACCAAGCTACACAATAGATTGCAATAATTGGAACATACCAACAAACATTCCACTTGCTGATCCAGAATTTAACCGCTCCCAGAAAGTAGATTTATTAATTGGAGCATCTTTGTTTTTCATTTAGCTGGAAATTTACCATTGCTACAAAAAACCAGATTTGGGTGGATTGTCTCCGGCGGCGGAAATGGAATCTTTGCCAAACTCATCAAGTTTAACAGCTTTCATTACTTCTAAAGAGAAGGAAACTGAAAATCTATACGAAGTAATGAAAAGATTTTGGGAAATTGAAAACATTGATATGCCAGAAAGTAAACGATCAAAATAAAAAGCAGAGTGTGAAGAACATTTCGCTAAAACCCATTAGTGTTTAGGTAGTGGAGAATATTCTGTACGGTTGCCGTTCAAGTTATGTTTTCCGAAGTTAGGGGATTCTTATCAACAATCGCTCATCCGATTTAAGCATTTGGAAAGAAAGTTAACTAATCGGCCTGACCTGAGAGATCAATATTGCGTCTTTATGGACGAGTACCTAGCACTGAATCATATGACTCACATTGTCGACTTGCCTCCTAAAATCAATGCCTATTTCCTCCCGCACCATTGTGTCTTTAAAGCTGATAGCAGTACAATAAAATTGAGAGTCGTGTTTGACGGGTCTTCTCCTACTTCAACAGGCTACTCATTAAATGATGTTTTAATGGCAGGTCCTACGTTACAACCGTCGCTTTTTGATATTCTCATTCGCTTTCGCACATTCAAAATAGCCTTAACCGGTTTTATTTGCAAAATGTACAGTTGTATACGTGTTTCACAGCTAGATAGCTTTCTACAATGCATTTTGTGGCGTAAATCTCCTGAAGAACACCTCAAAATCTTTCGTTTGGACACAGTCACCTTTGGCACTAAGCCTGCTTCATTTTTGGCAATACGATCAATGTATCAGCTAGCCCTTGATGAGGAATTATCATTTCCAATAGGAGCTTATATTGTGCAGCGGGATTTCTATGTCGATGATATGATTTCCGGTGGAGATTCAGTAGCTGATGTGCTCGAAATAAAACGTCAAACATCTAAAATTTTGCTTCGAGGTAATTTCAAATAACGCAAATGGTGCTCCAACGCACCTGAAGTAATGTATGATATTACCGACGAAGATAGAGAAAAACTTCTGCAATTCTCTGATGGTTCAAACTTTACTAAAACACTTGGCCTTGCTTGGGACCCATCTATGAATAACTTTATATTTTCATGCACATACCAACAGCCTAATTCAAACATTACTAAACGTTCTATTTTATCATACATTGCTAGATTTTATGACCCTCTTGGTCTCATTGGCCCTGCTATTACATCAGCCAAAATCTTTCAACAAACATTATGGAAAAATCAAGTCGATTGGGACGAATGTTTACCACAAGCGCTGCATACTAAAAGAATTAACCTTTCCGCTGAATTTAAAGACTTTGAAAAATTCAAATACCCCAGGTTAGTCGTAACGCCTGGTTCCAACTTACAAGTGCATGCATTTAGCGACGCTAGCATCTCGGCATACGGAACATGTATTTACATTCGGTCTGAGACTGGAGGCTCAGTTGAGTCCAAGTTGTTGTGCTCAAAATCACGAGTGGCCCCGATTAAGACATTAACTATACCCAAGTTGGAACTATCTGGAGCTTTATTACTGGGTGAACTTACCGCCTCAATTAGATCACTTAATATTTTCAATGCAGAATTCCACTGTTGGTCCGACTCTACAGTTGTTCTATCTTGGATTCGTGACGAGCCTTCTAATTTTCACGTTCGGCAAATTGTATTGCACGCATTCAGAAATTGACGGAGGATATGACTTGGCATTACGTTCCGTCTCTCATGAACCCTGCGGACATCTTGTCAATGGGTGGAACTCTCAAAAATTATTAAATTCTGGTTTGTTGCGACATGGATCTCCGTTCCTAACAGACACACGTTCCAATTGGCCAACCTGTCCTGCGTTAGAGAAAACGATGATAGAAAAAAGGAAGAATGCCTTGATTGCCGCAATAAAGTTTGAAGATTATTCTATAAATTCGAAGGGTGTAAACTCATTCGCTAAAATGCAGCGCATATACGCATACATATACAAATTCATCTCACAAAGGGTTTTGTCTCATTCTCTATGTTGACTGGTCAAGAAAATTATCAAGGAAATTTGTCTTCGTTTCAAAACATAGAAGCAATTGATTCTAATGGCTCTCTTGCAGTAAGAGAGATCCAAAAAGGATTTTATATATTGCTGCGAATGGTCCAAAGAAGTAGTCTAGCGGATGATTACACCAATTTGAAATCAGGTCGCCATGTCTCTTCATCTAGTAAAATTTACTCACTCAATCCATTTATTGATGAATTTTGCCTAATACGTGTAAGAGGTCGACTTCAAAATTTATCCCTGGACTTTGAATCTCGCCATCCAGTTTTGCTACCAAAGGGTCATCCAATTACCATCGCTATCGTCCGCTGCTATCATCTAAAATTTATGCACGCTGGTAATAAGAAATAGACCATCGGCTAAGTCTTACATATCTGCCCTCAGTACAAAGGCAGTTCATATGGAACTGGTCACCGATTTGTCTACAGAATCTTTCGTAGCCGCATTGAAGTGATTTTTTTCTAGTCGTGGCAGGTCTGACAATGCTACTAATTTTGTTGGATGAAAATGAACTCGAAGAATTAAGGAGACTTTTTATTAGCAATGCTCATCAGCAAGCAATTGCACATCATTGTTTGGATGAAGGAATCGCTTGGCGTTTTACCCCGCCTCGCTCACCACATTTTGGTGGCCTATGGGAGGCTTCTGTAAAACTCGCGAAATATCATTTCTGGCGCACGGTTGGAACTTCTACTCTGACCTTCGAAGAGCTACGAATATTAGTTTACCAAATATCTGCTATTGTAAATTCACGTCCTTTATGTCCACTTTCAGATAGTTTAGATGGCTTAGACGTCCTCACACCAGCTCATTTCTTAATCGGCTCTCCAGTCACATCATTCGTGGAGCCTGATGTTACTTCGTTAAACATTAGCCGGCTTGGACGGTGGCAAAGAGTTTGTGCACTGCAGCAGAGTTTTTGGAAGAAGTGGAGCACCGAATACCTTACCATCCTTCAGCAGCGAGCAAAGTACACTCGTTTTGGTTAAGGATGATAATCTTCCACCGCTGCGTTGGCAGCTTGGTCGTATAACTGAGGTAATTCGAGGGAAAGACAATGTTGTTCGAGTGGCCATAGTGAAGACGACGAATGGTCTCATCAAACGCGCAGTGACTAAACTAAGCCCTCTCCCTATGGATGACGATTTTGTTGAAAGCACGGATCTTACAACGGGAGAAGTATGTTCGGAGACGGTAGAATAATTATGGCGAAGACTGTAATCATGATCGCCAGCCTGCAGTTGTCATGACAAAGTTGTATATTTGCTACGACACTTTTTTTGCATTTATTTATTTATTTATCAGCTCATGCTTGTTTTACGTATGCTTGCGCTAGTTTAAAATAATAAAGATCATTATAAAATTTGACTTTGAAATAAAAACGCGTATTATTATTTCTTCGCTGTGTCGATTTGCAGTTGCCGTTGCAACTGTAAATTAAATGAAGAACAAAAGGCCAGCAAAAAGGCTTGCTCGTCTCAACATTTTTTGGTGACTCCGACGTAATATGAACACGCAACTAGCATTGGACTTTCTACACATATTTGATTTGGATCACTTAGCATACATTGGATTTTGGATCACTCAGTATACATTGGATTTTGGATCACTCAGCATACATCGGAGTTTTTAGATTACTTTGCTTACATTGGATTTTGTATCATTCAACATACATTGGTTTCTTTTTGATTGTTGGTTTGGAATTGAATTTAATTTGGTTCGTATACACATAGTTTAAACTCTTATAACTAGTCGATCGTTTACAAAATAGTTTTGAATCTATTCAGGCAAGTGTTGAATATGAAAACCCAACTGAAATTGAAAGTGATGTTCGTGAAACATTCACAAGTTAATTCATTGAGCTTAATTCATGGCGTATAACTAATTCTGGCCTTTGCTCTACCGCGCGACACTTTCCTGATGAGTACACACAGTCAGTTATTATTCAGCAGCCGAAAACACGAATGCCTGAATTAGAACTGCCAACGTTCAGTGGTGATTGCGCAGACTGTCCTAATTTTTATGCTCTTTTTGAAACACTTGTTGGTAAAAATACTGGCCTGAGTAATGTGGAAAAACTGCAGTATTTACGCTCAAGTCTAAAGGAGAATGCATTGGAAACAATACGGTCATTGGAAGTGAATGAATTCAATTATATTGAAGCTATAAATTTATTAAGAATGAGATTTGATAATAAACGTCTAAATTTTCAGGCTATATGTATACGAAAGATATTTTTACTAAGCAACGTAGCTGCTGGTTCACAGCTATGTTCCCATTTACGCGCGTTGGAAAATATGGGCAATAAGGAACAATTAGCCAATTGTCTGCTCATTGAACTTACTCTCAACAAAATGGATTTGGAATCGAGGAAGTTGGGAAGAAAAGACTCCCAACCATCAGATACCTACATGGTCTGTGATGGCAACCTTTTTGGACACAGAGATGTCAAATGCTGGAAAATGTGGATTATGCTATTGTAACCAACACGTATAGCAATCAGGTGGGCCAAAATCACTTACATAAAACTAACATTCGCAAGGCTTTAGTTGTATCAACTAATCATTATGAAGATTGTGCTATTTGCGGCTCACCGCAGCATAATATAAACCGTTGTGAGCAGATCTTAAATCTTGATCCTAATAATCGCTCTAAGGAAGCAAAGTACCGTCAACTTTGTCTTTACTGCCTCCGTAATGGTCATATTGTTCTCAATTGCAGGGCAAGCTCTTGTAGGCTATGTTTGGCAAGGCATCACACATTAATACATATGCCTGCTCAAGCGATTTCACAATTTTCACCAACAAATAATTCATCTCTTACGCAACCAGCACAATCACCAGCTCCTTCTTCAACAGTTATGCCTTCGCAATCTTCACCTGCTCCAGCTTTAGTTTCAACATCTTCTCCACATACTCACAACAATGTTTCGGCCTTACCAGAAAATATCGTGTTTCTTGCTACTGCTGTAATCTTGCTTCAGGACAAATTTGGCAATTTTGTCCCCTGTCGGGCCATACTCGATAGCGCCTCGCAGCATCACTTTGTAACCAATCGCCTAGTAAGCCAACTGCAAATTAAGAAAACGAAATCAACTACCATTATATACGGCATAGGACAAAATGAACTTGTCGCAGACCAAGCAGTTAACCTCACTTTAAAATCACGCATAAATGACTTTACTTCTTTCGTTGTGGCCATTGTCATACCTTCGATTACTGATAATCAACCAAGCTACACAATAGATTGCAATAATTGGAACATACCAACAAACATTCCACTTGCTGATCCAGAATTTAACCGCTCCCAGAAAGTAGATTTATTAATTGGAGCATCTTTGTTTTTCATTTAGCTGGAAATTTACCATTGCTACAAAAAACCAGATTTGGGTGGATTGTCTCCGGCGGCGGAAATGGAATCTTTGCCAAACTCATCAAGTTTAACAGCTTTCATTACTTCTAAAGAGAAGGAAACTGAAAATCTATACGAAGTAATGAAAAGATTTTGGGAAATTGAAAACATTGATATGCCAGAAAGTAAACGATCAAAATAAAAAGCAGAGTGTGAAGAACATTTCGCTAAAACCCATTAGTGTTTAGGTAGTGGAGAATATTCTGTACGGTTGCCGTTCAAGTTATGTTTTCCGAAGTTAGGGGATTCTTATCAACAATCGCTCATCCGATTTAAGCATTTGGAAAGAAAGTTAACTAATCGGCCTGACCTGAGAGATCAATATTGCGTCTTTATGGACGAGTACCTAGCACTGAATCATATGACTCACATTGTCGACTTGCCTCCTAAAATCAATGCCTATTTCCTCCCGCACCATTGTGTCTTTAAAGCTGATAGCAGTACAATAAAATTGAGAGTCGTGTTTGACGGGTCTTCTCCTACTTCAACAGGCTCCTCATTAAATGATGTTTTAATGGCAGGTTCTACGTTACAACCGTCGCTTTTTGATATTCTCATTCGCTTTCGCACATTCAAAATAGCCTTAACCGGTTTTATTTGCAAAATGTACCGTTGTATACGTGTTTCACAGCTAGATAGCTTTCTACAATGCATTTTGTGGCGTAAATCTCCTGAAGAACACCTCAAAATATTTCGTTTGGACACAGTCATCTTTGGCACTAAGCCTGCTTCATTTTTGGCAATACGATCAAGCCCTTGATGAGGAATTATCATTTCCAATAGGAGCTTATATTAAGCAGCGGGATTTCTATGTCGATGATATGATTTCCGGTGGAGATGCAGTAGCTGATGTGCTCGAAATAAAACGTCAAACATCTAAAATTTTGCTTCGAGGTAATTTCAAATAACGCAAATGGTGCTCCAACGCACCTGAAGTAATGTATGATATTACCGACGAAGATAGAGAAAAACTTCTGCAATTCTCTGATGGTTCAAACTTTACTAAAACACTTGGCCTTGCTTGGGACCCATCTATGAATAACTTTATATTTTCATGCACATACCAACAGCCTAATTCAAACATTACTAAACGTTCTATTTTATCATACATTGCTAGATTTTATGACCCTCTTGGTCTCATTGGCCCTGCTATTACATCAGCCAAAATCTTTCAACAAACATTATGGAAAAATCAAGTCGATTGGGACGAATGTTTACCACAAGCGCTGCATACTAAAAGAATTAACCTTTCCGCTGAATTTAAAGACTTTGAAAAATTCAAATACCCCAGGTCAGTCGTAACGCCTGGTTCCAACTTACAAGTGCATGCATTTAGCGACGCTAGCATCTCGGCATACGGAACATGTATTTACATTCGGCCTGAGACTGGAGGCTCAGTTGAGTCCAAGTTGTTGTGCTCAAAATCACGAGTGGCCCCGATTAAGACATTAACTATACCCAAGTTGGAACTATCTGGAGCTTTATTACTGGGTGAACTTACCGCCTCAATTAGATCACTTAATATTTTCAATGCAGAATTCCACTGTTGGTCCGACTCTACAGTTGTTCTATCTTGGATTCGTGACGAGCCTTCTAATTTTAACACGTTCGTTGCAAATCGTATTGCACGCATTCAGAAATTGACGGAGGATATGACTTGGCATTACGTTCCGTCTCTCATGAACCCTGCGGACATCTTGTCAATGGGTGGAACTCTCAAAAATTATTAAATTCTGGTTTGTTGCGACATGGATCTCCGTTCCTAACAGACACACGTTCCAATTGGCCAACCTGTCCTGCGTTAGAGAAAACGATGATAAAAAAAAGGAAGAATGCCTTGATTGCCGCAATAAAGTTTGAAGATTATTCTATAAATTCGAAGGGTGTAAACTCATTCGCTAAAATGCAGCGCATATACGCATACATATACAAATTCATCTCACAAAGGGTTTTGTCTCATTCTCTATGTTGACTGGTCAAGAAAATTATTAAGGAAATTTGTCTTCGTTTCAAAACAGAAGCAATTGATTCTTATGGCTTCAAAATTTATCCCTGGACTTTGAATTTCGCCATCCAGTTTTGCTACCAAAGGGTCATCCAATTACCATCGCTATCGTCTGCTGCTATCTTGTAAAATTTATGCACGCTGGTCCTCAATCTTTGTTGGCATCACTGAGACTTCGTTATTGACACATCGGTGGCTAAAATCACAATCAAATGTATAGCATGCTTCATAGACCAAATTTTGGGTACACTGCCTGCGGAAAGAGTACAGTCTAATCGAGCATTCTTAATTACAGGGGTGGATTTCTGCGGACCCCTTTACTACCGTTCGCAAATAAGAAATAGACTATCGGCTAAGTCTTACATATCTGCCCTCAGTACAAAGGCAGTTCATATGGAACTGGTCACCGATTTGTCTACAGAATTTTTCGTCGCCGCATTGAAGTGATTTATTTCTAGTCGTGGCAGATCTGACAATGCTACTAATTTTGTTGGATGTAAAAATGAACTCGAAGAATTAAGGAGACTTTTTATTAGCAATGCTCATCAGCAAGCAATTGCACATCATTGTTTGGATGAAGGAATCGACTGGCGTTTTATCCCGCCTCGGTCACCACATTTTGGTGGCCTATGGGAGGCTTCTGTAAAACTCGCGAAATACCATTTCTGGCGCACGGTTGGAACTTCTACTCTGACTTTCGAAGAGCTACGAATATTAGTTTACCAAATATCTGCTATTGTAAATTCACGTCCTTTATGTCCACTTTCAGATAGTTTAGATGGCTTAGACGTCCTCACACCAGCTCATTTCTTAATCGGCTCTCCATTCACATCATTCGTGGAGCCTGATGTTACTTCGTTAAACATTAGCCGGCTTGGACGGTGGCAAAGAGTTTGTGCACTGCAGCAGAGTTTTTGGAAGAAGTGGAGCACCGAATACCTTACCATCCTTCAGCAGCGAGCAAAGTACACTCGTTTTGGTTAAGGATGATAATCTTCCACCGCTGCGTTGGCAGCTTGGTCGTATAACTGAGGTAATTCGAGGGAAAGACAATGTTGTTCGAGTGGCCATAGTGAAGACGACGAATGGTCTCATCAAACGCGCAGTGACTAAACTAAGCCCTCTCCCTATGGATGACGATTTTGTTGAAAGCACGGATCTTACAACGGGGGAAGTATGTTCGGAGACGGTGGAATAATTATGGCGAAGACTGTAATCATGATCGCAAGCCTGCAGTTGTCATGACAAAGTTGTATATTTGCTACGATACTTTTTTTGCATTTATCAGCTCATCCTTTATGTGCTTGTTTTACGTATGCTTGCTTCTGTGCTTGCTTGCGCTAGTTTAAAATAATAAAGATCTTTATAAAATATTCACATAGAGCTATTAGATCGTTTACAAAATAGTTTTGAATCTATTCAGGCAAGTGTTGAATATGAAAACCCAACTGAAATTGAAAGTGATGTTCGTGAAACATTCACAAATAAATTCATTGAGCTTAATTCATGGCGTGTAACTTATTCTGGCCTTTGCTCTGCCGCGCGACACTTTCCTGATGAGTACACACAGTCAGTTATTATTCAGCAGCCGAAAACACGAATGCCTGAATTAGAACTGCCAACGTTCAGTGGTGATTACGCAGACTGTCCTAGTTTTTGTGCTCTTTTTGAAACACTTGTTGGTAAAAATACTGGCCTGAGTAATGTGGAAAAACTGCAGTATTTACGCTCAAGTCTAAAGGAGAATGCATTGGAAACAATACGGTCATTGGAAGTGAATGAATTCAACTATATTGAAGCTATAAATTTATTAAGAATGAGATTTGATAATAAACGTCTAAATTTTCAGGCTACATGTATACGAAAGATATTTTTACTAAGCAACGTAGCTGCTGGTTCGGTAAGTGGGCTTCGTCAACTTAGTGACAAGACTATGTTCCCATTTACGGGCGTTGGAAAATATGGGCAATAAGGAACAATTAGCCAATTGTCTGCTCATTGAACTTACTCTCAACAAAATGGATTTGGAATCGAGGAAGTTGGGAAGAAAAGACTCCCAACCATCAGATACCTACATGGTCTGTGATGGCAACCTTTTTGGACACAGAGATGTCAAATGCTGGAAAATGTGGATTATGCTATGGTAACCAACACGTATAGCAATCAGGTGGGCCAAAATCACTTACATAAAACTAACATTCGCAAGGCTTTAGTTGTATCAACTAATCATTATGAAGATTGTGCTATTTGCGGCTCACCGCAGCATAATATAAACCGTTGTGAGCAGTTCTTAAATCTTGATCCTAATAATCGCTCTAAGGAAGCAAAGTACCGTCAACTTTGTCGTAACTGCCTCCGTAATGGTCATATTGTTCTCAATTGCAGGGCAAGCTCTTGTAGGCTATGTTTGGCAAGGCATCACACATTAATACATATGCCTGCTCAAGCGATTTCACAATTTTCACCAACAAATAATTCATCTCTTACGCAACCAGCACAATCACCAGCTCCTTCTTCAACAGTTATGCCTTCGCAATCTTCACCTGCTCCAGCTTTAGTTTCAACATCTTCTCCACATACTCACAACAATGTTTCGGCCTTACCAGAAAATGTCGTGTTTCTTGCTACTGCTGTAATCTTGCTTCAGGACAAATTTGGCAATTTTGTTCCCTGTCGGGCCATACTCGATAGCGCCTCGCAGCATCACTTTGTAACCAATCGCCTAGTAAGCCAACTGCAAATTAAGAAAACGAAATCAACTACCATTATATACGGCATAGGACAAAATGAACTTGTCGCAGACCAAGCAGTTAACCTCACTTTAAAATCACGCATAAATGACTTTACTTCTTTCGTTGTGGCCATTGTCACACCTTCGATTACTGATAATCAACCAAGCTACACAATAGATTGCAATAATTGGAACATACCAACAAACATTCCACTTGCTGATCCAGAATTTAACCGCTCCCAGAAAGTAGATTTATTAATTGGAGCATCTTTGTTTTTCGACCTTTTAAGTGTGGGACAGATTCATTTAGCTGGAAATTTACCATTGCTACAAAAAACCAGATTTGGGTGGATTGTCTCCGGCGGCGGAAATGGAATCTTGCCAAACTCATCAAGTTTAACAGCTTTCATTACTTCTAAAGAGAAGGAAACTGAAAATCTATACGAAGTAATGAAAAGATTTTGGGAAATTGAAAACATTGATATGCCAGAAAGTAAACGATCAAAATAAAAAGCAGAGTGTGAAGAACATTTCGCTAAAACCCATTAGTGTTTAGGTAGTGGAGAATATTCTGTACGGTTGCCGTTCAAGTTATGTTTTCCGAAGTTAGGGGATTCTTATCAACAATCGCTCATCCGATTTAAGCATTTGGAAAGAAAGTTAACTAATCGGCCTGACCTGAGAGATCAATATTGCGTCTTTATGGACGAGTACCTAGCACTGAATCATATGACTCACATTGTCGACTTGCCTCCTAAAATCAATGCCTATTTCCTCCCGCACCATTGTGTCTTTAAAGCTGATAGCAGTACAATAAAATTGAGAGTCGTGTGTGACGGGTCTTCTCCTACTTCAACAGGCTACTCATTAAATGATGTTTTAATGACAGGTCCTACGTTACAACCGTCGCTTTTTGATATTCTCATTCGCTTTCGCACATTCAAAATAGTCTTAACCGGTTTTATTTGCAAAATGT
>JBAMAV010001532.1:0-54328 GCA_037043315.1 Amiota communis | reverse complement strand
TGAATTCGTGTACTCGCTGTTCATTAACCACACCATCAACAACAGATACATGTGATACATGTTTTTGTTATTACTATAAGACCCGGAAAGAGAAAGTTCAAAAGATTATAAAACAATACTATAAGCTGAGAGATAGGATGTCTCATCTATCGAAACAATAAAAAAAGGAGGCTTCTATCTCATTAAAAGGATTAGAAAAAATTCAAACATTTATGACCTCTCAATTGAATACATTTCTACTGATATTTTGACAGCATCATTAGTTTTAATATTATATGATTATACAATACATTTATATGTATTAAGGAGAAAAACAAAAACAATGTATTATTATTCACTTTCTTGAAATAAAGATGTAAGAATTGAAAAAACAAAAATAAAAATATAAATAAAAGAAAAAAAAAAAACAAAATCTTGATATATTAATATTTATTTCGGTTAGAGCTCAATAGTTAATTATACTATCTAATAATTTAAATTTAAAAAAATATTATCATCTTCATTATTATTATAAAAACTTGATATTATATCATCTTTCACATTTTTGGGTGTTCCTAAGGTTGGCTCATCAGCGTCATCGAATACACTTAAATCGAACATATCATTCAACCAATCTTAGTTTATTTATCCTTCATTATGAAGCGAAACAAAATCCGTTGGTTGAATAAAGATGTTGGTAGAAGTTTCATCTCCTACCAAGAGATATCTGCATTGTGGGAGTATCTCTCCGATCACATCATCATACAATCCAAGCTGATTCTGAGGAAAGTCATCATAATCATTATAAGAGTAACCTTCATCATTTTCCATAACGTTTGCTGAATTCAACAATGTTGATGCTGCTGCTGGCTGGTGGTGCTTCTGGTGGTGGTGCCGCTGCTGCTGTTGCTGGTGGTGGTGCTGCTGCTGCTGCAGCTGGTGGTGGTGGTGGCCCGTTCATGATATACATTTTTTTTTCACTTTTCGATACTTCTGTTCACTTCAAGGAACACTTCACAATTGAAGAACAGCTTCAATTTCCACTCACAATTATATGTCCCCATATATTGCGCTGACAGTTTAGTCCACTCAAAGAATGGCATATACATTCTGATAGTATTGATTTGAATTAACATGCGAGATCACAATTGAAGAACAGCTCCAATTTCCACTGACAATTATATGTCCCCATATAATGCGCTGACAGTTTAGTCCACCCAAAGAATTGCATATACATTCTGATAGGATTGATTTGAATTAACATGCGACTGGGTATTCCGTTTAGATGCCATTGTAGGATCTGCGGAAACGAAGAGGAAGAGGAGTCACTCACCCACTTTCTATATCAATGCCCAGCCTTAACAAAGACTAGAAATAAGTTTCTGGGCAAATATTTCATAGACAATCTCTCGGACTGTTCAGCCACATGTCCGGGTGATTTACTCAAATACCTAAAATCGACAGGTTGGATTTAGTAATACTGATTGCGTTCGGCGAGGAAGTGGTATCAAAACGGCACTCTAGTGCTAATTGTGGCTTGTAGTGGTTTATGCGAGCCAGCCACGGAAACCAACCAACCAACCAACATGCGACATTTAAACAATCAAATAGAGAAAGTAAAAAACCGAAATCATAACTATGTAAACAAACCTTCCAATCGCCTTCGAATATGCTGCCCTTGAGAAAGACATAAACCAAAATCATTACGCTTATGACAAGACACATTACAATCGCGTTCGAATATGCTCCACTTGAGAAACACATAAACCGAAATCATTACGATTATGACAACACACATTCCAACCCCCTTCGAATATGCTGCACTTCAAGTGTAGTCCAACACAAAATGTTGTGTTCTGCAAAAGACAGTATGTTCCAAATCAAAAAATGATGTGATCTGGAACATACTGTCTTTTGGAAAACAAATCGTACTGTTTTCGTACATACACTTCCCTACTACTTTAATTTCCTTAAATATTTATTGCCCATTTCTTTAAAATAATCTATTGAAATTTCTTCAAAGATTTTTTCGCTCGGTGCCGTTTTGAGTTGGGTGATAACATATATACCGGCTTTTGATTCAAGCCTTTGGAAGAACTGACCTAAGTCGAGAATTCCATTAGTATAAAGGTCGCTAAAATCAATTCTTGCTATAACTTTTTTTCCATGTTTAATTAAACATTTCATAGTTGTCATACGAAAGGTCACTACTTTTCATACATCATCATTCTTAATGATTTCATATACGTTGGGCTTAGAAGCTTTTTGCCTAAGCAAATTTTCTTGTTGTATTCCTGCGCAGGATTTTTTCTATCTACTTTGGTTTCTTGTAGTGACTTTTAGTATTTGTGATTGAATGTCTTTTAATTCTTTGATGGTTATTCTAGATAGCGCATCTGCTACATAGTTGTCTTTTCCCCTAAGATACTCTACTGTGAATTCATATTCCTCTAAATCAAGCCTCATACGAGTTAGTTTTGAACTAGGGTTTATCATCGGTGTTAGTGGTCTATGGTCTGTTTTGACAGTGAAGTGTCTACCATATATACATATATGGTCGAAAATGATTTATTGCTCAATGTATCGCTGCTAATTCTTGTTCAGTTGTACTCTTTCTACTTTCGCCTTTTGTGAATGTACGAGATGCATAGGCCACAGGGAGTTGAATTCCATTGTAGTTTTGAGTTAAAACTGCTCCACATGCCTCTTTGCTTGCATCGGTTATTATACAAAATTTTTTTCTGAAATCAGGATATTGTAATAATGTTGGTTTCATTAGTTCTTTCTTCAAATACTCAAATGCTTTTTGGCAGTTAGGTGTCCATTCAAATTGAATATTCTTTTTACATAATCTTGATAATCTTAATAATTATGTGACGTGCATAGTCTGAAAATTTTTAATGAAACGTCTATAGTCATTGCAAAATGCAACGAAACGTCTAGCACTGTCTGCGTCCGTTGGGACTGGGTATTTTTCAATGACATCATATATCTTGTCATCCGGTAATATACCTTTTATCAGTACATTTATTACCAAGAAAAGTCACTTCATGCATGAAAAATGAGCACTTATCAGGATTATATTTTAGGTTGTTTTTCCTACAAAAATCAAAAAAATTGGTTAGATCATGTGTTTTTCTGAACAACCGATGACTATTAAGTCATCCATATATTTATAAGAATGCTTGAGATGGTTCTAGACCAGAGAATGAAAATGTCATCATTCTTTTAAAGGAATTTGGCGCTATTCTCAAACCATACGGTAATCGTGTGAAATGATAAGAGCCATTGCTCATTGAAAAAGAAGTAATATTTCTTGAATTTTCTTCAAGTTCTATTTGGTGAAATCAAGACATTAAATCTAAACAAGAGAAATATTTTGCTCGGCCTAGTTGATCAAGAATATCAGCTATTCTTGGAATAGCCTAGCTATTTCGTCTTGTTGACTATGAGGAGTTCTATAATTTTTAATATAAACTGGTTCATTATCTTTTAATCTCAAGTTTTGTTTATAAAAGTTATTTGTTGTTATTGCTTCGGATTCTAATACCAATATGTCAGTATACTTGTTGCATAAATCGCTTTATATTGAATTGGACAATTTTTCCGAAGTTTTGATAATACTTCTACATTTCTGTTTTTACCTGTTAATTTATTGTTTACTTTTATAAATATGTTGAAATTAAGATTGATAGTATGAATTTTTGAATTTACTGGATTAGAGTACAAGGGACTTTGATCGTTTTCCGAATTACTTTGAGTGATTCGAACATTTCTATTATTCCTGGTCTGATTGTTGTTGGCGTTATTAAAGTTATTATTATAATTATTATTATTGTTTCCTCTATAATTTCTACCTCCTCGGCCTCTTCTTCTGCCGGTTCCTCGGTAGTTATTTCCATAATTATTTCGTCGGTAATTTCCATTACCACGGTATCTATTGTTTCCGCGATATTGGTTATTACCTCTATAATTATTAGTACATATGAGCACAGTATCCTATTTTTCAGTTGCTTCTATACAACTATTGACAAATTTAGAAATGACATCATTAATATTGCTGAATTGTCCTGCTTCCATGATAAGTTTAACACTATCAATTGTGCAATTCTTGGTTATTGCTTTGACTGCTTGTTGAGTCGAACATTTGGAAGCTGTCTCAAGTGTTAACCCATCAGATATTTAGGCACTTTCTAATGCCTTTGTCAATTTTTCTACTTCTGTCGTGCACTGGTTGGCGGTTTTAGTTTTCTGTTGTATGTTCATCAGTTTTGCTGATAGAACTTCTACAGATTAACTAGTTTTTAACGTTTCTATTACTTCTTTTTTTTAGTGACGTCTCAGCACTTATCAAGTTTCTTGCTGTTCCTTTTAGTTTTGTTTTTATTAGCATAACAGATAATTCATCGTGTGCTCCTTTGATGGAGTTCACCAATGAAAGTGCGTCAAGGAATGATTTCAAGTTTTCTGTCACTCACATTTTTTTATCAATTTTTGATCTTGTGTTAGGATCCCTTGCTTTAAAATTTGAATAATCCGGTAATTTAATGATACGTAAATTTGATTCTTTTTTAATTTCACAGTAAACCACAATTCGACAACCATCACAAACTACACTAGGAAGAAGTTCATCACACTCATCGTAGTTGACAATTCTTTTAATGTTTTCTTTTAATACTCCCGAAATTTTAAGCATATTATGCGTTGCAGCATGATCTTTTGATTTCGCGAACATATTTTTTGTTGGATGCACTTGATTCTAGATGCTATTTAAAATCTTAAGCAATGAACAAAGTTTTTTAAAATCTAAAACACGGTTTTAAATGTCTGTCGTTTTTCACTAGTCTTTAATACGTCTACATTGAAAAAAGCTGCAATATGTTTTGTTGTTTTGTTTAACTGCCGCGCAGAAAACTAATGTAAACACGTCTAAGCTTGCATTCCTGCAAACGTATATTTGTACAAGTTACATTAAAGAAAAAATATAAACTGTAAGGCTGTAAATAGTCATATAGTGCGGATTCGTAAAAATTTTAATAGAAAGCAAGTAATTTATTTCAAAATCAATTTTTTTAAAAACGGCTCGATAAGTTATGGGCCTTAATTTTTTTTACCTTTAATTATGACCTAAATAACACAAATTTGCAAAAAAAAATGATGTGCTAAAACCTTTGATTAAAAGTTGGTTCAAGCCCACCGTGATTAGTAAAGGTTTTGTGTTTTTTAACATATCAAACTGAAATTAGGACAATATAGGTTTCTGATCTATATCCATCAACCGTGTAAATTTCATGATCGAACTGAAATTTGGACACTATAAGTTTCGGAGCCATATTCATTAGGGTGTTTCATTTTTCCAAAGGTGTGATTTTCTTATGAATTCGCTCACGCCCTGAGTCTCAGTGATGTAAAAGTTATGTATGCCCAATTTTAAGAAAATCGGATAATATTTAGAGGTTGCACAAATTGACCACTTTTTTCTCAAAACGCCTATACTCTTATAGTGGACACGCATGAGCATCAGCGCAAGGGCACTGCCATCTAGTTCAATTGTGTAGAAGTTTGAGTTACTAGAAGAGACGTCGACAACTAAATTTTGTAAACATTAGTGTTTTAATAACGAAGTAGTGGTTGATAGTGTCTTTAAACAGTTGTTACACAAAGCACGGTGTGCACCTCATACGGAAAAGCTTTTCTGACGTGTTTGACAGTTACTGCTCGAGGGAAACAACAGCAGGAACTGTCCAATTTGTCAGGAAACGGTTTTTTTGTGCTTGTACTATTTCAACTCCAAGTGAAAATTCAGTATAAAACTAGTGAAATTTTTAATACAAAGTGTTTTGTGCTAATGGACTTCTTATTTATTTGTTCCATTTTTGTAAATAATTTAACTTTAAAATGGGAAGTAAAAGAGGAATTTGGCTATTAGAAAAGGCTCCTACCAGTGAGTTTTTAGGAGCTCGGCTGCCTTCAAAAGAACAAGTACTTTTAGTTTTTATTTTCCATCATAAGGAAATAAAAGAAACATTTTCGGATGCTGCTAAAAGTACAAGTGTTAAATTGCAAGAAATGTGGAGTAAAGCAAATATTCCTGTTAAAACAGAGATAAACATTCGTGCTGGTATACGGAAGCTGTATAATGAGTATCAAAATCTGGCTAAGGAAAAGTCAAGAAACACGGACAAAGCAAAGATGAAACGGCAGATTTGGAAAGGTGACCTCGTTGAGTTATTTGATATTTCTAGACAAAATGTGATGGATATGATTAGCGTGTCTCAAGAAGATAAAGAATTTCTGAAGTCACAAAGGGAAGATCGTATGAGTTCATCAATGACTGGAGTAGATTTTTTTGCTGTTTTTACAAAAGTGGTCAATTTGTGCAACCTCTAAATATTATCCAATCTTCTTAAAATTTGGTATACATAACTTTTATATCACTTAGACTCAAGGCGTGAGCGAAGTCAGCAAAAAAATTAAATTTTTGTTTTTGGCCTACAAAATGAAACACCCTAATACACACTCACGACAAAAATCCTACCAAAAATACCACTTACACTCACACAAACACCATAGTCAGTTGAATTCACCAATGTGCATTCAATACTGATATCATTGACCACCACAGCAGAATTTGCCCTGCTATCAGAAAATACCTGCATTACTACAGGTAGTCTCCTTACGCAACCATTGGTCGCATAAAGTTCCTGAAGCAGGGCAATTCCACTGCCACTGTCACACATAGTAGCTCCTACCTCGCACGTTACAGCATACGACCCCTGACAATTTACCTGAAGGAATCTAATCATCTTAGTGTCGCGCTTTCATCCTGGCAACAATGGCACTGTTCACAGGACATGCCGGAGACATCATCAGATGCCCCGACGGCAAGCCCTTAAATGCACAGTTATGACAATTTAGCGCATTTGCACACTGTGCCAATCGATTACCCGTCTGCCCACAATGGCGACAAACATCATCCTTGGCCTTGCATTCCGCTACTTTGTGGTCAAAGCCTAAGCAACGGAAGCAACCCAAGACCGGCTCGAAGCTGCGCACCCTGAATGAGAACCACTTTATGTAGCAGCGCTCAGACTCTAGAACGGTTCATCTCAAAAAAACTCCCTCATAAACTCATCAGGAGCAATCTGCGAGTGTACCCCCTGAACCACCACCCTAGGACCTATCTTCTCTTTGGCAGTCACTTCCAACTCCACCTCACCAAACTTAGCGTTGTCCTTCATCTTGGTCAACTCCGCCACCGATGGAGTGCGAATGATAGCACCACCATCGCGTAGCGGCTTCACCTCATGAACGCGAACTCCTAATGTTGGCCCGACCTCCTTCACCACCTACTCAATCACGTCCCTGGAAGATTTGCCAGAAGTCTTACTTCTGACAACCAAGGACCAGGTCTCAACTGGCTTCATAGCAGAAACAGCCGGCGGGACAACACTGGGCACGCTCCCAGGTGAACTCCCCTGGACGTTTTGAGCTCCCCCTCTTGATGCGTGAGCAATATCTAAACGTCCCTTTAGGCGCTCATTCTCCGCAATCAACCACATCAGCAACAGCTCATACTGGGTCGTGTACGACACGATAGTGCGGACCACTCCCCCAGACACACCACTCTCATCACCCAGGATGCAGTTTAGTACATCTGTTGTGATCGTCTTCAAATTCTCCACATCAGTCCGCTTACGCCTATCAGACGCAGAGGCTGACGCGGAAGGCCCCGGGACATCAGGAATAAGGAAAGCTCCCTTGTTCCCCTCCCCGCCACAACAGTCCACAGCAGGAACGGAAGCAGCCTTCCGAAGCTGCTGCCTCGTATTCACCGATTTCCGACAGTATTCCGACAGGGACGTTGACGATGCCTCATCCGGACAGAGCCTTGTCCTCGGCTCTCTTCTTCTTTGGTGGCATTTTAATTAAAATAATGAACACTTTTTATTTTATTTTTTTTTTAAACTGGACACGAGTCACAAAAATTTTTGCAAAAATTCTCACAAACTGTAACACGCCTGCACAGCTAAAAAGGACGTCTACTCGCAAGCAAGGCTGACAACGAACTGAGTGTAGTGATAATATTGAATCTGTTCAAAAACAATTCTTACTTTTTGCATTGCATAGTTTATACTGGGATTCTAATATCATCCTTCCATCCTACCAAAGCCGTATTAAGTTAATCCACTTCCCAAATCTATATAGTCGTAGGACGACTCTTGGTGTCACTTTCATTCACAACCATATTCTTGGTAGTGTTTCTTTCCCATCTTTGCTTGGAAACTTAATTTAATGTTCCTTCTCAAGTTACAAGGAATTTTGCCCCTATATTTATTGGGACCTGTAAGAGCACTTATTTGCAGTACGACCCATTTTGACCTAGTATCTAACACTATTTCTTCTGATCAGCTAAAATTCAGTCTTTTAACTTATCTTAACACTTAGCTTTGTATTAATCGATTAACTTAATTTCATTTGTTCTCATTTTTGGTAATTTTAATGTATGTTACTAGAAGAAAATTGAAACTAAATTATCAATTTATTGTATTACCCTACGTTATAAGTCTTAAAATTATCTTTAAAGTGCATGCTTTTATGTAAGGCTGATGACGTTAGGTAAAGTAAAGCCGTGAAGTAGTTTACTTAGTTTGTATTGCATGTCTACTAACCCCAGTAGTTAAGTACCGAAGTGACTTGTGGTCGATACCCAGTCGTGTTCGGTTTTTAATGGACCACAACTGGCGCGGGCTCTGGGGGGGAAATTGGCGTGGAATAGTTTGGTTAAGTAGTAATGCTTATCTTGTATTTAAATTCCGTATTTTTAATACAATACAGTTTTCTTTTAAAAACAGTATTCATAAACTCAATAGGAAAATTATTATGTTCACATGCATCATCACTGACAATTTTATCAAAGCAGTAGTAAGCCTGCTCCTCTCCAGACTTTTGAGACTTCTAAATTTATAAACGAAAAATCGTCATTTTTTTACGTTCACAAAAACAACAAAATTAAAATTGCTATTCACCAAATCAGTTTTTTATCATTCACCACATCACCAAACAGTTCTTTTTTGGTTCACGAACCAGTTTTTCAACCATTTTCACTGGAAAGCGTCAAAGTAGAAAGCATACCAACTTTTCGCTTCTAACGCTTTCTAAGAAAATCTATGTTGTTTGCTTCATACGGTATCATACATTTCAACTATTGAAGCCCAAGTGTGCAAAGCTTGCTAAGCCACAAAGCGTGCTGTGTCTTCGGCCCTTGTAGTTTATTTCATACGTTTTCAAAGATTTCAACTATTGACGCCGAAGTTCCAATCCATGAAGTGTGCATTATTGTTTTTTTTAATATATTTTAAGTTATATGAATAAAAACTGTAGTCAGCCCAAGCTACTACCTGTTTATTTATTCTGTTCAACAGGTTATGGGGGCACAGGACACGTGACTGTTTAAAAAGTGTGCTGTTATTTGTGATACAAGTGAAATGAGAACTCTATACCAAATTGAATAATTGAATGAAGGGAATTATGATTACTAGCACCTACAAATGAGAAGTGTGCTGGTGCATACAGAGTTGTGGCATGAAGGTGTGCGACCGGTCTCAAAATATGCCATATGGGACGCTCATAACGAAAAAGCATTGGCTATGATCACACTTGATGTGAAAACATCACAATTGTGTTATTAAAAAAAACTGCACGACGGCAGCAAGTGCCTGGAAGTAGTGCTGGAGAAAATCCGATGTTTACCCACATCGATGTTTTCCCCGAAAAAACGAAGGAAATGCGTCAGAACAACAACAAGCATTTCATGCTAAAAACAGACAGAATGATGCGAAAGAGAAACGCAAGAAAGACGTTGAATGTTGTAAGTGTGGACAGCGAGGCTACTATAAGAATCAATACCAAGAGAACACAAAAGAGAAATCGACAGAAAAGCAACAACGATCGATATTATGTTCACGTGCATCATCACTGACAATTTTATCTAAGCTGTAGTAAGCCTGCTTCTCTCCAGGCATTCGTTTTAAAACTTCTAAATTTATAAACGAACAATCATCATTTTTTGGAACAAAAAAAATGGAATTCAAAATGTCAGTAGATAAAATAGTTTCCGAAATATTTCCAAATATATCATTGATGACAAATTAAATTATTCGGTATTTCAACGATATCTGAACCGAACTGAGGAAAATCTTCCATATCTCCGTTACCAAGTGATATTAGAGACTGAACAAATTGAATTTTATGAGGAAGGGCCCTCATATTTCGAATTAAAGTGACATGATGAAAGTTTCGAAATTCAGACTACGATGTAATACAATTTTCTATTAGGGTAACACGTTAACCATGAGGAACAACTGGCAGGATCTGTCTAAAATCATCGCATAACAAAATTGTATTCCCCCCAAATAATTTGTCTCTATTCTCTCCCGAACTCAAGTCTCTCAGCAATCTATCAACTAATTTCATAGCATTAAGAAGACACATTGAAATTTCGTCGATTATAATAAGTAACGCGGAATTGAGGAATCTACCTTGACTACTGTTAGGACTGATATTTGAAACTGAATTTTCTAATAATGGAATTGGTAATTTAAACACATTGTGTAAGGTCCTCCCACCGATCAAGAGAGTAGAAGCGATACCGCTGAAAGCTGTGCGTGTACAACGAAGATATAATGAATTTAATTTACGAATGATTGCTGTTTGGACATAAGTTTTCCCACAACCTGCGTGAGCCGTTAAACAAAATACATTGCTACCAGTATCATGATTCAAAACTTCTCGTAAAACACTATCTATAATATTACGTTGTTCATCATTAGTGCTATTAAACATATCTTCAAAAATATTTTCTTCTTCAACGTGGTTAGTACTTATTATCATTGAAAACAGAATCAACAGGGAAATAAACAGGGATTGGAAGACCAAGTTCTTGACATGAAGTACTATGAGTCTGAAGAACATCATCCATTATTAGAAGAGTTTGATTATAAGAAATATTCTGATTGCAATCTATAAAAAGATCTTGACTTATATCATCTTTGAATTCATTCCATAAAACTAACACATTCTCTGGAAAATTTAAGCCACAAGTAAACCCAAATAACTCTCTCAATTGTCTTAAAGAATTAGTTTGCCGTTTAATTATACAGATATTAAAATATTTTTAATATGAAGAATAAAAGAAAGCAAGAATGAAATAGTCAAATCAGACATAATGAAAATTCTCGTGAGAACATATACGTTATGCATGGTAGCGATAGAGACAACAGATATCTTTATACTCTTCAAGCACACATAAAAATTTCCCTAACACTATAAAGTTAGCCATGTCATTAACAAATCTCCCACACCAATCTGTCAATCTTGCAATGCCATCCTAACTCCATCTCACATCTTTCTGGAATGCCCTTCATTCCAGCTGCAATTATCTGCATCCCAATCCAATACAACTCCTTTCCGAACCATCTCCATATAGTATATCTCGAATAGTATCCTTTTTAAAATTGTGTAACCTATACCACCTAATTTAAAATGTTCGTAACTAATAGGGTCTTCACTCAAACGTGTATTTGGCGTGTATATAGTTTAAACAACGTATAGTTTACACTGTTTAAACCAACTCCATACAAAAAAAGTTTACGCTATGCCGTAATCTTAATCGACAATTGAGTAGTTTAAACTATGTATGCTAAGGGCTGCCAACTTTGTGCATTTATGCGGTCGGTAGCATTATTTATTGTTTGTTAACATTTGTTAATATGAAATACACTGAATAGACGATTTACCCAGTTACACAGTCCAAACAAAGCAAGGCGTTAACGCAATTGTGTATGAAATACACTTTGCTATTCTTTACATGTTTGAGTGAAGACCCTAAATATGTTTTTTATTATTATTTTAAAAAAAATTTCCGGCGCGCGTTGTTACGCCATGTCTCAAAAAACGGGGTGTACTTATGCCAAAATTCTTTTCTTTGATGAAGATCAAACGGATATGTCCTGAATCGCAAAATAATGAGTAGCGTAAAAAAAGTAAAATATTTTTAACCGTAAAGTATAGTCAAATAGTAAAATGAAACAAAGAAAATCACTATTAATTTCAAAGTGCAATTAAATTAACAATATTTTTTGCTAGTCCCTCTTCAGCAAATATAAATAAGTTAGATGGTTTGCCTACGCGAGAACATGCCACATATAATTGTCCACGGTGTGTCCAAATCTAAGCCACAAACGGACATCTAATGGGATATTGAACGCGTTTGAATTCACTTGGGACGTATGTTGGGATTAATGGAGTGAGTGGCAGCAAAACATTTTCACCTCGGAAATTGCCATTCAAAATATTGGCACAACTGTGTTTGGTTCAAATTCTGTAGTAAAATAACCTGGAGATCCAACTTATAGTTGGAGATTGTGTGTTTTCATGCCTGGCGAATTCAGTGAGTTGGAAAACTCTGTTGGATAATTTACAGCTTCGTTGGCATCGCAAACTGTATGATGCCAATTTGTATGATGCCAACAACTGTTGTAACTTAAAGTTTATATCGTCTACGTACACATTTTTTGGTAAAATGTCTCTTTCTGCCAGCCTAGCATGATTTATGTATTGTGTGCGTACATTGGGGAATATGTGTTCAATGAGAACATTTTGCGAATCAACGATTGTGCAGAAATAGGTGGGCAATTTTATGCAGCCAGTATTTCCAAGAACAGCAACTTCTCCATCGCCAATAAGTAAAAACTGTTTTGAGAATGGATCAGTGGATGGATCTTGGAGCATTTGATACGCCATAAAGTGTAAAGTGATTGTGTGTGTACTGATATTTTTAATTAAAAGATTTAGATATACTACTGTTAATTCATAGTTTTGCGTTTCCACTTCGGTCCGCAGTCCCACTCACTGCCAATTTTTTTTTTTTTTTTTTTGTTTATGGCAGGAGCTACCACTAAACGATTTAATGAGAGAATTTATTCAAAAGGTCTTTCTTGTGCATGTATGCATTTTTATATATGTGTGTCTGCTTACGCGTTGCAGTTGACTATTATTTGTTACCAAGCAAACATTTTGAGGATTGAATTTTCATTAGTCGTCTTACTAACTACAATAGTTTATGACTCCTTTAGGTGATTGAGTTTTCATATAGTCAGAGTTTAAATATTTATATTTATAAAATAAATCTCAACAAATAATTATAATTATCTAATATATAAAATCTTGTGTCACGGTGATAGTGTATAAACTCCTCCGAAACGGCTCAACTTAATTTTATGACATTTTTTTATATATTTGGTAGATATGAGAATAGGTCGTAACTATTTTTTATCCTTCTACCCCCACCCACCATTTTTTGATTACGATTTTTCTATTTTCGTATGAACAATTCCAAATAATTGGAGACTAATTTTAAAATCAATCAAGTAGCCTTTGTCAAATATATCTGAAATAATTATGTCAATATTAATACTTAATTGATTCATCTGATTTTTCAATTTATTTCATATTTGTTTTAACCGTCGTGTCATTTTGAAAATTCATTCTGCATTTGTTATGTATCACAACGAAGTGCGTGTGATTATATCAATTTACAAAATTTATACGTGTTTGTTACGTGACTGTGACAGGTTGGTAATAAAATACTAAAAGACCAAATATATTATCGACATCAGCAAGTACAACAATTTGGTCTATTTGGGTGTGTGTTAAAGTGAACAACAGTGCAACAAGATAACACAAATAAGCGTGTCAGTATTGTGATCTCACTCTCTCAGCATTAAGTTCCGTTACTAATGGCAATGCAGAAACAGACCACAATGAAAGACAATAGAAGCATTCACGCAACGTGGCAAACTTGGTAAAATTGGTAAATTCGCAAACTGGAAAACAGTGGCCGTTACTCCATAAAAAAAAAAAAAAAAAAAAAAATATTTGCTAATTTGACCACCCTAGCTGCCATTTATGCGGACGACACAGTGTTTTTAGCGAGTGATACTTCCTGCAATCTAGCTGCTGCCACCTCTCAAAAATCTCTTGATGAATTTGATGCCTGGTCTAGGCGTTGGAATATTGGAGTTAACAGTTCTAAATCCCAGCACTGTTGCTTTACGCTGAGACATAGGAGCTGTCCACCAATAATTGTCAAAGGCACCCAAGTCCCCCAGAAAGCTTCAGTTAAGTACCTAAGCATGATACTGGATCGACGTTTCACGTGGTCCAAGCATGTTAACATGATCACAGCTACTTACAGAAACAAGATGAACAAATTGAGGTGGTTCATCCGACCTGGCAGTACATTGAATCTCTCTGCCAAGGTTACGATCTACAAGGCCATAGTTGTACCATCATACACTTACGGCATTCAGCTCTGGGACTCTCAGCAAAGTCTACTATCAAGAGAGTTCAGGCCATGCAGAACAAAGCTCTACTCAACATTACGGGTGCCCCCTGGTATGTCAGGAGAATGTCAATTCATCGTGACCTAGGAATCCCAACAGTCAATGAACAAATTAACCGCAATACCAGTCGATACAATGATGCTTTGAATGTGCATGTTAATCCTCTTGCTTCGGCTCTAATAATAAATGACTGCTCGAGAAGGTTAAAACGGCTCCACCCATCGGATCTACTAAATAGAAGAATATACTAAATTAAATTGTTAAAGTAATTAAACTCACTGCCAATGTATTAAAACTATCCCTTATAATTGTTCTTTTCAACGATTGATTGGAATTGTAATTAAATGATCTCAAAAAAAAAAAAAAAAAGCTAATTTGACATTTTTGACGACTTTTGACATGAAAAAGTGAACTACCTTAGCAAAGACGAAAAGTGCAGTAGCTACCTAAAGGCTGCCCATTATTTCGCGATACAGGACATATCCATTTGATTATCATTGAAGAGAAAATTTTGACACACGTTTGCCTGTTTTTTGAGCCAGGACATAGCAACGCGCGCCGGGTATTCTAGATACAGATAAACGGTCCATTGTATGTGTGTTTACAATGCCAGCAAGACGCAGGGGGGCCTAAAAAAAAATTGGACAAATAAAAAAACATGCAAAATAGTAGAGCAGAAAGAACGTATCACAAGAGGCACAAGCTGATAGAAATCAAACGACAATTGGAAAGGAGACGAGCGCTCCGGTTCTCAATTGACACAGACAGGTGCAATGGACAAAGAATGTCCTTTGTTATGCGCTCAAATTTAAACATTAGTCAGCTGGCATGTGTTGCGCATCAGGAAAAGTGCAACTACCTGAAATTGAGATACCACCAGAACCATTAAACGGCTTGCTCATCGGCACGGGTTGGCGGATCGTCGGCGAGCTGGACGCCCTATTGAATCGGCACCATGAATTATTGAAATTCTGCAAATCACACATGCACGAATTGCAAAATGACAATCACGCTATTGTCATCAATCCTAATAAAACACCAACTGGAGAACATGTGCGCAGATTCGATGCGCCTGTTGTGGACGACGTTGCTGGAATCGTGGTTGGTGACCGCAGAGAGACTCGAGAAATTGTGATTCGAAAAAGAAACAATAATCTGAAGTTCATCGCTACACACACCGTTCATACGACGCTCTCCAATATCCACTAATTTTCTGTAATGGGGAAGACGGTTATTGCATAACCATTAAACAACGAGTTCCCGCCGCAGGTACTTCATTCATTATAAACATCATTACTTTTTTTGAGATCATTTTCAATTAAAATTTAAGAATATTTATGAATTTGTTGTGCAGGAGCCGAAACATACAAGAAAGCGAGCTCGATGGATTTCTATGCGTATCATATGATTCGACGTGGTCAGGACAACGCCATTCTGCGAAAACGACAAACTATTCGGCGGCACTCTGTTACTCCTTTCATGTGATTTCAGACCAACACTTCCCGCCATTCTACGTTTAATGTACGCCGATGAGATCAACGCTTGCTTGAAATCAACGTCACTGCGGCGTAATGTTCAAAAAGTCCGTAAAGTTTAAACATGCGTGTACAAATGCTCCAAGATCCATCCACTGATCCATTCTCAAAACAGATTTTACTTATTGGCGATGGAGAAGTTGCTGTTCTTGGAAATACTGGCTGCATAAAATTGCCCACCTATTTCTGCACAATCGTTGATTCGCAAAATGTTCTCATTGACCACATATTCCCCAATGTACGCACACAATACATAAATCATGCTAGGCTGGCAGAAAGAGACATTTTACCAAAAAATGTGTACGTAGACGATATAAACTTTAAGTTACAACAGTTGTTGGCATCATACAAATTGGCATCATACAGTTTGCGATGCCAACGAAGCTGTAAATTATCCAACAGAGTTTTCCAACTCACTGAATTCGCCAGGCATGAAAACACACAATCTCCAACTATAAGTTGGATCTCCAGGTTATTTTACTACAGAATTTGAACCAAACACGGTTGTGCCAATATTTTGAATGGCAATTTCCGAGGTGAAAATGTTTTGCTGCCACTCACTCCATTAATCCCAACATACGTCCCAAGTGAATTCAAACGCGTTCAATATCCCATTAGATGTCCGTTTGTGGCTTAGATTTGGACACACCGTGGACAATTATATGTGGCATGTTCTCGCGTAGGCAAACCATCTAACTTATTTATATTTGCTGAAGAGGGACTAGCAAAAAATATTGTTAATTTAATTGCACTTTGAAATTAATAGTGATTTTCTTTGTTTCATTTTACTATTTGACTATACTTTACGGTTAAAAATATTTTACTTTTTTTACGCTACTCATTATTTTGCGATTCAGGACATATCCGTTTGATCTTCATCAAAGAAAAGAATTTTGGCATAAGTACACCCCGTTTTTTGAGACATGGCGTAACAACGCGCGCGAAGTACCTGCGGCGGGAACTCGTTGTTTAATGGTTATGCAATAACCGTCTTCCCCATTACAGAAAATTAGTGGATATTGGAGAGCGTCGTATGAACGGTGTGTGTAGCGATGAACTTCAGATTATTGTTTCTTTTTCGAATCACAATTTCTCGAGTCTCTCTGCGGTCACCAACCACGATTCCAGCAACGTCGTCCACAACAGGCGCATCGAATCTGCGCACATGTTCTCCAGTTGGTGTTTTATTAGGATTGATGACAATAGCGTGATTGTCATTTTGCAATTCGTGCATGTGTGATTTGCAGAATTTCAATAATTCATGGTGCCGATTCAATAGGGCGTCCAGCTCGCCGACGATCCGCCAACCCGTGCCGATGAGCAAGCCGTTTAATGGTTCTGGTGGTATCTCAATTTCAGGTAGTTGCACTTTTCCTGATGCGCAACACATGCCAGCTGACTAATGTTTAAATTTGAGCGCATAACAAAGGACATTCTTTGTCCATTGCACCTGTCTGTGTCAATTGAGAACCGGAGCGCTCGTCTCCTTTCCAATTGTCGTTTGATTTCTATCAGCTTGTGCCTCTTGTGATCCGTTCTTTCTGCTCTACTATTTTGCATGTTTTTTTATTTGTCCAATTTTTTTTTAGGCCCCCCTGCGTCTTGCTGGCATTGTAAACACACATACAATGGACCGTTTATCTGTATCTAGAATTCCCGGCGCGCGTTGCTATGTCCTGGCTCAAAAAACAGGCAAACGTGTGTCAAAATTTTCTCTTCAATGATAATCAAATGGATATGTCCTGTATCGCGAAATAATGGGCAGCCTTTAGGTAGCTACTGCACTTTTCGTCTTTGCTAAGGTAGTTCACTTTTTCATGTCAAAAGTCGTCAAAAATGTCAAATTAGCTTTTTTTTTTTTTTTTTTTTGAGATCATTTAATTTCAATTCCAATCAATCGTTGAAAAGAACAATTATAAGGGATAGTTTTAATACATTGGCAGTGAGTTTAATTACTTTAACAATTTAATTTAGTTTATTCTTCTATTAAGTAGATCCGATGGGTGGAGCCGTTTTAACCTTCTCGAGCAGTCATTTATTATTAGAGCCGAAGCAAGAGGATTAACATGCACATTCAAAGCATCATTGTATCGACTGGTATTGCGGTTAATTTGTTCATTGACTGTTGGGATTCCTAGGTCACGATGAATTGACATTCTCCTGACATACCAGGGGGCACCCGTAATGTTGAGTAGAGCTTTGTTCTGCATGGCCTGAACTCTCTTGATAGTAGACTTTGCTGAGAGTCCCCAGAGCTGAATGCCGTAAGTGTATGATGGTACAACTATGGCCTTGTAGATCGTAACCTTGGCAGAGAGATTCAATGTACTGCCAGGTCGGATGAACCACCTCAATTTGTTCATCTTGTTTCTGTAAGTAGCTGTGATCATGTTAACATGCTTGGACCACGTGAAACGTCGATCCAGTATCATGCTTAGGTACTTAACTGAAGCTTTCTGGGGGACTTGGGTGCCTTTGACAATTACTGGTGGACAGCTCCTATGTCTCAGCGTAAAGCAACAGTGCTGGGATTTAGAACTGTTAACTCCAATATTCCAACGCCTAGACCAGGCATCAAATTCATCAAGAGATTTTTGAGAGGTGGCAGCAGCTAGATTGCAGGAAGTATCACTCGCTAAAAACACTGTGTCGTCCGCATAAGTGGCAGCTAGGGTGGTCAAATTAGCAAATATTTTTTTTTTTTTTTTTTTTTTTAATGGAGTAACGGCCACTGTTTTCCAGTTTGCGAATTTACCAATTTTACCAAGTTTGCCACGTTGCGTGAATGCTTCTATTGTCTTTCATTGTGGTCTGTTTCTGCATTGCCATTAGTAACGGAACTTAATGCTGAGAGAGTGAGATCACAATACTGACACGCTTATTTGTGTTATCTTGTTGCACTGTTGTTCACTTTAACACACACCCAAATAGACCAAATTGTTGTACTTGCTGATGTCGATAATATATTTGGTCTTTTAGTATTTTATTACCAACCTGTCACAGTCACGTAACAAACACGTATAAATTTTGTAAATTGATATAATCACACGCAATCGTTGTGATACATAACAAATGCAGAATGAATTTTCAAAATGACACGACGGTTAAAACAAATATGAAATAAATTGAAAAATCAGATGAATCAATTAAGTATTATTATTGACATAATTATTTCAGATATCTTTGACAAAGGCTACTTGATTGATTTTAAAATTAGTCTCCAATTATTTGGAATTGTTCATACGAAAATAGAAAAATCGTAATCAAAAAATGGTGGGTGGGGGTAGAAGGATAAAAAATAGTTACGACCTATTCTCATATCTACCAAATATATAAAAAAATGTCATAAAATTAAGTTGAGCCGTTTCGGAGGAGTTTATACACTATCACCGTGACACAAGATTTTATATATTAGATAATTATAATTATTTGTTGAGATTTATTTTATAAATATAAATATTTAAACTCTGACTATATGAAAACTCAATCACCTAAAGGAGTCATAAACTATTGTAGTTAGTAAGACGACTAATGAAAATTCAATCCTCAAAATGTTTGCTTGGTAACAAATAATAGTCAACTGCAACGCGTAAGCAGACACACATATATAAAAATGCATACATGCACAAGAAAGACCTTTTGAATAAATTCTCTCATTAAATCGTTTAGTGGTAGCTCCTGCCATAAACAAAAAAAAAAAAAAAAAAATTGGCAGTGAGTGGGACTGCGGACCGAAGTGGAAACGCAAAACTATGAATTAACAGTAGTATATCTAAATCTTTTAATTAAAAATATGATGTTTAGGTTAATTAAATTTTTATATTCGCTTTAAAATTGTAAAATTGTGCATTTCTCACAGCGCAGAGTGAGTGAGAGAAACATTGAAATAGCAGCAATGAAAGAGAATAAGAGTAATGCTACGTTAAAACTACAATTTCAGTGACGATAATGTCAAGTGAGCAAATATTTACCTAGTATGAATGTAGCATAAGTGTAGATGTGTAGCAGTTCTATTTAAGTACACATGCCTGTAGCAAATGAACATGTATGTAGCTGTTATACTTAAGTGCACATGCCTGTGACAAATGAATATCTATTATCTATTGTATATTATATAATTGTAGCCAGAGAGCGTTAGAGCGTGCTTGTGCCTACAATCAACCGTTGCTTCTATCGCTCTCTTCCTTGGTCGATCAAAACGACGCGCATATCCTTGTACACCATGATCAGAGCAGATATTTGCTTAGAAATGTATATTGCATATGCATTTTGCATATTTCACACATAATTGCATTTTTCTAGCATGATGCATATTTAACACACAAATGCATATAAAGGCATATTCCTTCATTTTCATTTCAAAAAGACAATTTTCAACTTTGTTCACTTAATACAGTAAGTTTTTCTGGCAACAATGGAGAGCGCCCACTTTTTCTAATATCTCTAATTTGTAAAAATCTCGTGTCACAGTGTTAGTGTATGAACTCCTCCCAAACGGCTCGACCGATGTTTATGAAATTCCTTTGGTTAAATTTTTTTTATATATTTGGTAGGTATGAGAATAGGTCGTACGGTATTTTTCAACCTCCTTCCCCCACCCACTATGTTTTAATCACAATTTTTGTATTTTCGTATGCACAATATCCAAATAATAAAAGATAAATTTTAAAGTCAAAACAATTAAACAAAGAACAGCATCACACACTTTCATCACATCGGGAGCGTAGAACAGCACGCTGGGTATACAAGCATTGTATAAAATTAATAAAGATCAGCCATCCACAATATTGTTTTTTTAAATAAGCGGGGGATCAAGTTCCATGCGAATCAATTTTACGACAGCATTACTAGCCTTGTCTGTACAATACAATTTTAAAGGAGCTAAAAAGTCTTCAAAAAGTCTACCTTAGAAAAAAAAGCATATTTTGAAAATTCTAGGCAGAAATAATTGGGTGCCACAGATTCTTACGAAAAAAACTGTCCCTAACGGAGCTGAGTATTTTTTCATACTACCTCGTGTCGTCTACAGATGTTGAATGAAGTTTCTCTGCATATGCAAGCATATTAACAGAAAAACGAAAATCTTTAAAATTTTAGAATTTAAAATATCATCTTATTATTTACTGTAACAATAAAAACGTTCAAGAGAACGACTAAAATTAATAAAGGGAAACGCTGAAAAAACACGCATTTAGTGTTGAACATAACCTAAATGACAAACAAAACAGCAACTTTTCTATTTTTCACACAAATTCCAAAT
The DNA here is from genome assembly GCA_037043315.1 of Amiota communis. NCBI lineage: Eukaryota > Metazoa > Arthropoda > Insecta > Diptera > Drosophilidae > Amiota > Amiota communis. Next base: position 33,149 of record JBAMAV010001532.1, on the reverse strand, counting down.
TTCAGGCAGATTTATTTATTTAACAAAAAATTAATGCGTAATTACAAATTACGTATAACTTAATATCTAAAAGCTATAGCAGCAAAGGTCTTAAGCTAATGTTTTTAAATATGTATGGTATATACAGTGTTTTTTTTTTAATCTATTGATTATAATTAGGTCGTTAAGGTATTTACATGTTTAAACTGTTTATTTTGTTTACATTTTATAAAACATTTAGATGAGATGATATAGGTTAAAAGTTTTAAAAACTCGTTTATTTTCTTTATGTTTTGGTGGAAGGGGAGGGAAAGAATTTCAAAAGCGTTTGGACTAAGGTGGATTCTTATATATAGTTGGTAGAGTGGACAATCTGATAGGATGTGGGAGATAGTTAGTATTACATTACATGATTGGCATGTAGGTGGAGTAGTTTTGTTTAATATGTGTTTGTGGGTAAGTTGCGTGTAACCGAGGCGTAGTCTAGTGAATTTAACAAGATCGGGACGAGAGGTTGTAGAAGGTTGTAATGTTGTATTGTGCTTTTGTTGTGATAAGCTAATTGATAATGTTGTAAGGTGTTGATCTAGAGTTGTTCTTTGTATTAAGAGTGGTTGGTATTAGTGAATTTGAGTATGTCTGAGATGTTGTGGTCGATGTCGTAAATAAAGGGGTATTTGAGAGCGTTTTTGGCTTCCTGGTCAGCTACGACGTAGCCGCCTATATTACAGTGACCTGGTACCTAGATTAATACAATTTTTTTCCTCTTGTGTATAGTATCTGTCGGATTTTTGAAGTATAAAAGTCAACGCTATTAGTGTTTGCGATGGCTGTAAGTGAGGAGAGTGAGTCAGTGCAGATTGCAAAGTTGCCATGATTTCGTTGGCCGTGTTTGCATGCTAGAAGGATGGCTGAAATTTCTGCTGTATATATGGAGGTGAAAATGGGAGAAGGTATCATTCTATGAGTGAGGTGTCGGAGGTCATTCTATACGAAACTCCAGCTTCCGATTAGGAGCCGTCTGTAAATAAACATGTGAATGCTGTAAGAGAGTTCCTTAGTCTAGAAAGTGTTTTTGAAAGATTTCAAGTGCTGTGTTGTTTTTATTTGTTGAGTGGAGGGTTAGGGTAATGGAAGATAGATCAAATATACAGGGGGGCGATGGTGTTATAACGATTTGAGGTGTGATTTGAAAATCTAGTTTGCTACATAGTATAATTGCGTTGTGTAGAGATGAAGGAAGTCTTTGGTGTTTTTTTGACTTTTAAATTTTCGTGTAGATTGAATGGATGGGTGAGTCTTTAGAAAAGGTTAAGGTTTTTAGAAGTTTGTAGGTGGATATTGTTTTCCTTTCTTCAACGGGTATTAAGTTAGCTTCGTGAAGGAGGTTATTTATGGGAGTGGTGCGGTATGCCCCAAAGGCAAGTCGAAGGGGTGAGTGGTATATGGGATTTAGTTTATTAAGGGAAGATTTGGGTGCACTACCATAAAAATGAAGACAGTAAGTAAGTTTGGACATAATCATTGCTTGTATTATTTGGATTATTGTGATGGTGCTACAGTTGAAGTTTTGGCTTGGTAGGCATTTGATAATATTAAGTCTTTTAGAAAGCTGTGTTGATAAGATTTCTATATGCTTGGTCCATTTGTAATTTTGTGATATTTTTAAAGCCTTGGACTTTAAGCGAATCAACATTATCAAGTAGGAAGTGTCCTGACTGAAGTTGAAAGTTTCAGTTTTTCTTTCGACAAATATGTAAGTGTTTGCATTTATTTATTGCTAGCGACGCACCTGAGTATTCACACCTTGAACATATGTCGGCGAGGATGGAACTGAATTGAGCGATTTTGTTTTTTTGTTTAATTTTTTCAACAGGGTCGGCATAGGCAGTAAAACTATATTCATTGTGACGTCCTATTATTCGGTGTAACTTATTATATGCAATCATGAAAAGGATTACCGATGAGGGGGAGCCCTGGGGTATGCCGTTCGCGAGAGGTTTTGATGAGGAGAGATGGTTATCATTTTGTACTATGATTTTTCTGTTCGTTAGGAAGTTTTTTATGTAGTTTATCATTTTTGGTCCAGTTTTCCATAGTTGTAGTTCATCTAAGATGGTGTGGATTCCAACCTTGTCGAACGTCTTAGCGAAGTCTAAGGAGATGATCGAGATATGATTTCACGCAGATAGGGCTGAAGTTATCTCAAAGTCAAGTATAGCTATGGGGTCAGCTACTGATTTGCCTTTTCGAAAGCCAATTTGTCGACTATCCAGAAGTTTGCCGTTTGTAGCAAACCACCATAGTCGATTTGAAATGATTTTGTCTAACAGTTTGGAACTGCATGTGTTAAGGGAAATTGGTCTGTATGAGTTGGTTAAGGTTTTGTCTGTATTTGGTTTGGGTATGTGGATAATTTTGCTGGTCTTAAATTGTTGGGGTATGAGATTGTTTAGGATTAAGTTAAACAGGTTGATTAGTCTGTAGGAGACCGGTGTTGATTGGTGTTTGAGCATGGGGTAATTAATTCTGTCTAGACCTGGTGTTTTGCCTTTAAGTTTTCGTAGGGTAGATTATCACTCAATTAATGTTATGCTGTTTTCTAGGTACATTGCGTCGGCTGAGGGTAAATTTATTGTATTGGATTCTAATGTGGAGCTCTTATGTTGACAGAAAGTACGTGGGAAGCTGCAATCCGCAGAGGAATCAGACCAGTGTTTGCAAAGTAATTCAGCTATTCCATGCTGGTTTGTGATTGATTCAGTTGGTTGTTGGGGATTGGCGAGGCAACGGATATGGTGGCGAGTGTTTAAACCGTAAAATCTGTTAATATTATTCAATGTTTTTGATGTTGTGGTAAATATCTGATGAGAATTTTTTTGTTGAGGCTCGTTTTCCAGACCAGTGTTTGCAAAGTAATTCAGCTATTCCATGCTGGTTTGTGATTGATTCAGTTGGTTGTTGGGGATTGGCGAGGCAACGGATATGGTGGCGAGTGTTTAAACCGTAAAATCTGTTAATATTATTCCATGTTTTTGATGTTGTGGTAAATATCTGATGTGAATTTTTTTGTTGAGGCTCGTTTTCTAATCTTAATTTCACGTTTTAGTTGAGCGTTGACTTTTTTGTATGCTAGGATGTTTACTGTGTTGATGTTGCGTCTAAGTTGGAGCAATTCTTTGTTTTTTTGTAGTTTTGAGTTTTTGTAGTGTTGCGTCCCACCACGGGACCATATTTTTGTTGTTTTGGTGATGTCGTGTTTGGGTTATGGCTTCGTTTGCACTTTGTATTATGATTTTGGTTATATTTGCAGTTTCTTTGTTAATGTTACTACTATCTGGCTTATTGTTGCTAAACTTTTTGGTGAGATGCTCGAAAAGCTCCCAATTGGCTGATTTTGTTATGAATCTTGGTCTATAAGTTGTGTTGCTTTGTGGGTTGTCTTCGAACAGGGTAATAAAGATGGGGAAGTGATCGCTTCCGTGTAGCTGGAGGTCAATGTTCCATTTAGTCTGTGTTGTAAGTGTGGCGGTTGCAAGTGAAATGTCGATATGTGTCAAGGTATTGTGGGTACTGAAGTGGGTGGGAGAACCGTCATTTAGTGTGTTTAATGTGAATTGGGTTATGAATTTAAAAAGGATGTTGCCACGGTTATTATTAGTAGGTGATCCCCAACTGTTATCCCCTGTAATAAGAGAATGTTGGTGAAGGTTGTCAAACATGTTTCGTAGATTGTGAAGATTGAATGGTTTATTGGGTGGTATATATGTCGAGATGATGGTAAATTTAAGGTTTGAATGTATTAGTGCACCGATTGCCTCGATATCATTATTAAGTGTTATGGTATTATGTTGGATGGAATTGTGGATTAGTAGTGCCACGCCTCCATATCCGTTTGTCGCTGTGTTTGTGTGGTAGAGTGTGTAGTTGATTGGGATAGGTATGTTTTGTGTGTACATTGTATACAACCTCTATGTAAAGGTAAAATACAAAAAAGTAGCTATATCTTAAAAACTAGAGTATAGAAAAAAACTAAGGTCAGATAAATCATTACAATTATTCAAGCACAAAAAAAAGTTCGATTTTGTCGGCCAGTGTAATCAATGATAGTAAAATAATGTAATAATGTAAATATCTTTTGTAAATATGTAAGCTTAAGCCCTTAGTTGCTACTGCTTCCACTCCTTTTAGAATAAGTGTAATTTTACATTGCTCTGTAACCTAACTAATAAATAAATATATATATAGTACAGGTTGAAAAGTATTGAAAGCGACACATATTAACCAATAGGAGAATAAAAATTTATATCGTGTATTAACATTTCATCTTTCATTTGAACACTTTAAAAAAATTATTTTGAATGGTCACTTTATTCTTTGTTTACAAGCCATTTGAAATTGACAGGTCAGCCTATTTGTTTGCAATGGAAAACACCGAATATCGTGCGGTCATAAAATTCTTAGTTTTATCAATTTTTGATCTTATCAATTTTATCTTATCCCTTGCTTTAAAATTTGAATAATCTGGTAATTTCATGATACGTAAATTTGGTTCTTTTTTAATTTCACGGTAAACCACAATTCGACAACCATCACAAACTACACTAGGAAGAAGTTCATCACACTCATCGTAGTTGACAATTCTTTTAATGTTTTCTTTTATTACTCCCGAAATTTTAAGCATTCTATTATTCTTTTTTAAGCAAAATAAACACATTTTAAGACGTTTTCATCGTGCGTTGCAGCATGATCTTTTGATTTCGCGAACATATTTTTTTGTAGATGCACTTGATTCTAGATACTATTTAAAATCTTAAACAATGAACAAATTTTTTTAAAATCTAAAACACGGTTTTAAATGTCTGTCGTTTTTCACTTGTCTTTAATACGTCTACATTGAAAAAAGCTGCAATATGTTTTGTTGTTTTGTTTAACTGCCGCGCAGAAAACTAATATAAACACGTCTAAGCTTGCATTCCTGCAAACGTATATTTGTACAAGTTAGATTAAAGAAAAAATATAAACTGTAAGGCTGTTGTTACGGCAGTTGTGATCGATAGTCAAGGTGTAATCGGCTGTCGGTCACATAATCGAAAAGCAACCCTGGGGAGAACCCAAGCCAAAAGAAGCTGCCATGTTTTTTCCGTCTGTCGTGTTTCTGCCGCCAAGAGAGGGAAGCCGGTGGCGACACAATTTTGAAACAACAACCAACTAAGCAAATAACCAAACGTTAAACATCCAATTTTATAACTAATTCAAATTCATAAATATAAATAAACGTTAAAGTTTTAAATCGTTTTTGTAATAACATTTGTTTTCAAAATTCGTCATTGGCTTCAGTAACGCGCCGCGTGTGTTTGTTTTTTTGCCAATAAGTACAAAATTATTGTTGTATGCCAGGGTACAATTTGCGAAGTGGGAAAATGCAAGACGCCGTTCAAGAAGTTGGGGCCAGAGACTCTAGCCAAGTGTTGAACCAAATTATTGATAACCTTGCATCGCTTCGGAGGGAAGTCGAACAAATTCGCATAGAAGGTCAAGAAGTCAAGCGTGAATTGAACGACCTACAATTTAAGACGCCCACAACAAGCCACGACACGACCGTCAATGAAGTCATAAGCACACATAGGGATCTACAAACCATAGCAGAAATGCCAAAAAGACCCAAAATATACGATCTGCCAGTGTATTTTGGTTCGCCTGAGGAGTGGCCATTGTTTTACGCCAATTATGAGGACACAACAAAGATGTTTGGGTACACAGATCGTGAAAACCTGATGCGATTACAGAAGTGTCTCCAAGGTGCAGCGCGTGAGACAGTTTCTGCAATGCTGATATACCCAAGTGACGTATCAAACGCTATGGAAGAGCTACAGTTCAGGTTTGGTCGTCCAGAGTTGCTCGAACGGGATCAGATGGCAAAGTTGCAGCAACTATCAGTCTGGGGTGAGCATAAAAATGAGCAGATCGTCCAATTTGCCACAAAGGTGCGTAATACAGTCGCGCTGTTGACGTCTTCAAAGTGCGAACGTTACTTGTACGATGTTGCCATGCTGGAACAGATGGTGAGGAAGCTGCCGCTTAGTAAGCAGTATGAGTATGCACAACATTCGATCAATATAAAACCGTTTACAACCATCAAGGACTTCTCAGAGTGGCTGAACGCTGTTGCCAGAGTCATCTGTTTATTGAAGAATGCTCCGCCAAAGCAAAGTATGGTGATGCATGTGAGTGACGACCATGTGGAGCAGATGACGCTGTGTCCGCAGTGTCCAGGTAACCACAAGATAAACGTTTGTGAAGTATACAAACAAAGTAGTCTTGCCAATCGCTGGGATAAGGTCAAATCCAGCCAACTTTGTTTTGCTTGCTTGGCAAAAGGTCACCCTGTCTCCAAATGTAGAAACAAGCGCATCTGTGGTCAAGATGGTTGCCAGAGATTTCACCATTCCAGTCTACATCGTGAGAAGTCAAATAACGGTAGCCACGCAACGGAAGAATAACGGGTTTCGAGCTGTCAGACGAAGCGGCCAGGAGGACAACTTTTTAAGATCTTACCAGTTGTCTTAAGCGGTCCAAATGGTCAAATTAAAACACATGCCATTTTTGACGACGGGTCGTCAATATCCATTATAGAGGATCGAGTAGCTGAAGAACTTGGGCTCAAAGGCAACATGGAGCAATTGAAGCTGCAATGGTTTGGAGGACGAGTCACCACTGAAAAATGTAGATGGGTGAGTTTTGAGATTTCGTCAAGTAACAGGCAACAGTGATACGCTTTGAAGAATGTGTGGACGGTACGAAATCTTGGAATGCCGGTGCAGTCTTTTAACAAAAAAGAATTCGCTCATCCACATGCGGCACAAATAGCAGACTACAATGGAGCAAAGCCTGAGGTACTGATAGGTGTAGACCATGCCACTCTGGGAGTTCCTATCGAGGTCATCGATGCAGGAAACCCAATTGCCGTGAGAACCAGATTGGGGTGGGCTGCCTATGGTACAAGGTGTGATTCTGCCAAATCACAACCTATTGTATTGCACATTGGGCCACAAAAAGATGACACTATTCTACATCAGCTAGTAGATGAATATTTTAACACAGATAATTTTGGTATAAGTCCCTCAGCCTCCCTACCTGAATCTGAAGAGAATATGCATGCCAAACATATTTTACAGACAACAACAAAAAGAGTTGGCAATCGTTTTGCAACGGGACTACTGTGGAAGCAGTTGACGCAAACACTGCCCCACAATCTCGAAATGGCCAAAACTCGTCTTGAAGGTATCAAACGAAAGATAAACTGAGATTCTGCATTTGGAGATCGTTAAAAATCAGAGATACAGAAATATTTTGACAAGGGGTATGCCCGGGTGCTTTCTAGCGATGAGTTACGTAACTGACTGCCACAGAATGGTATTTGCCGCACTTTGCTGTAAAAAATGTTAACAAGCCGGGAAAATTCAGAATAGTTTTTGATGCCGCCGCCGTAGCCAACGGAGATATGCGAAAAAGATCAACATTCTCAGCGATTTCTCTGAAAGACCAGAAGACCGGCAATATGCAACATTGCCTGATGATATCAATGATTTTTGGAGCTTCTTGCTCACCATGCTGCGCTGAATTCGTTAAGAATATTAACGCAGAAGAATTACGCCATCAATATCCCCAAGCTGTTGACGCCATAGTGAATTGCCATTAAGTAGACGATTTAGTAGTCAGTTTTCCATCCGAAGAGGAAGCACTGAATATTTGCCAAGATGTCATAAAGATTCATCTCCGTGCCGGATTTGAACTACGAAATTTTGTATCAAATAGTGAGTGCTTGGAAAATATACTCAATGGAACGTCATCAGCTGCCGTAGAACTAGTACGTTTAGAGCCTGAAGCCACAACAGACAAAATCCTTGGAATGTACTGGAACACCAAAGAAGATACTTTTGTGTATCAAAGCAAACTTGCCCGTGTGCCTCATGCCGTCTTAGATGGGACACGGGTGCGAACAAAACACGAACTACTCTCTTTGACCATGTCTATCTTTGATCCGTATGGATTTATTGCAGATTTCTTACTGTTGCCGAAAATGTTGATATAGGAGACGTGGAAGTTTCATATGGATTGGGACGACCCTATACCCTGACATATCTACGATAAGTGGAAACTGTGGTGGGCAGAATTTAAGCAGTTGAGTCACATAAGTATACCGAGATGCCATTCGTCAAATTTGTGTGTCGCCGACGCCATTGACATACACATTGTTGTAGATCCAGCGAAAATGCCTTTGCTGCCGCAGCGTACTTTCGCATTGTTACTGCTACCTCAATAGTCGTGTCATTCATTTGTGGCAAAACACGTACCGCGCCAAGAAAATTGATGGCGCCTTGAACTACAAGCTGCTATCCTTGGTATCCGACTAAACAAAATTGTCACAAAGGGTCATGATATCGTTGTAAAAAATGTGGTGTATTGGAGTGATTCCAAAACTGTACATTTGTGGATAAACTCAGCCGAGAGGAAATACAAATCCTGTGTGGGACATAGAATTGCCGAGATACTAGAATCGAGTAGGCCAGAGCAATGGCGGTGGGTACCTACTGACCAAAATCCAGCTGATGCTGCTACGCGCCCACTTAATCCACCAAAGGTCAATGTCAATGGTATCATGGTCCAGCGTTCTTGCGGTTAGAAGAAAATCATTGGCCACAGTCACAGCTGAAAGCTCCGCCACAGCTAGAAGAAGAAATTCCTCACATGCTTATTTGCGATGTAAGTATTGTTGAATTTGATTTAACAAATTTTTCTTCATACTTAAAGATGAAAAGAGTTATTGCCTGGGTCCTGCGAGCCTGTAAAATGTTTCATAGACGTCACGTATGCAGTGTGTCATGTCCTATGGGCCCACTAGCGGCAAGCGAACTTATAGAAGCAGAGCGATTGCTGTGCAGAATATCGCAAAAGGAAGTTTACTGTGGAGAATTGCAGTATCTTCATGAAGGGAAAGCCATTCCGAAAAATAATAAAATTTGTCGTCTCTTGTCTTATTGGGATGAACATGGAATCATTCGTATTCTTGGACGCATCGATGAAGCCATTTACTTGCCGTTGGAAGCCCGTCGCCCAATACTACTTCCAAAAGAACACATCATAACGAGACTTATGGTGAGCCATTTTCATAATCTGTTGCATCATCAGAATTCCAGCGTTATGATGAACGAAATTCGACAAAAATTTTGGGTTCCGCGACTACGATCGCTTCTTCGCAAGGTGCAACAGGAGTGTTCTCGTTATCGTATAGACAAGGTGAAGCCATCAGTACCAATAATGGGTCAACTGCCGCCAGACCACGTGACGCCATTCGTTAGACCATTTACTTACACCGGAGTTGACTTATTTGGACCATTAAACTTGTGGAGAACCTATCAACAGACGCCTTCATACTCAGCCTACGCAATTTTGTCAATCGTCGTAGAATTCCAGTGCGAATCAGAGGCGACAATGGTACCAATTTTATTGGTGCACAAAGAGATCTGAAAGCTTCAGAAAGACTATTAGATGTGGACCGCATTCTAAACAAAGCCGCCAATAGACACATCGAGTGGATTTTTAATTGCCCGTCTAATCCAAGCTCTGGAGGCTGTTGGGAGCGGTTGATTTGCATAACCAAACGCTTACTGACACACACACTGAAAGAAACCGCACCAAGAGTAGAGGCGCTTCGAAGCATTCTGATTGAAGCCGAGAACATCATAAATGCTCGCCCGCTTACTGAAGTGCCGATATCATCTGAAGACGAAAATCCGTTTACACCGAATCATTTTCTTATAGGCTGTCCAAATTCAACGCAGACTCCGCAATCACCGATTGGCAAGTAATACCTCAACAAGCAGTGGCGCATTGCTCAAGCCCTGAAGGATCGCTTCTGGAAGAGATGGACTGCAGAATATTTGCCACAGTTGATGCAACGCCCCAAGTGGATTACTCCAGAGCGACCATTACAAGTGGGAGATGTGGTAATCATGTGTGAGTCAAGCCAGCCACGTAGCCAGTGGCAAAAGGGTCGCATTGTTGCTACACATCCAGCAAAGGACGGACATGTGCGCGTCGTAGATGTCAAAACTGCATGTGGTGTGCTTTGTCGCCATGCTAACAAACTTGGTGTGCTAACTGTTAGTAAATCAGGTTGATTTACGGGGTGGGGGACGTTACGGCAGTTGTGATCGATAGTCGAGGTGTAATCGGCTGTCGGTCACATAATAGAAAAGCAACCTTGAGGAGAACCCAAGCCAAAAGAAGCTGCCATGGTTTTTCCGTCTGTCGTGTTTCTGCCGCCAAGAGAGGGAAGCCGGTGGCGTCACAATTTTGAAACAACAACCAACTAAGCAAATAAATAATAAAATTATAACTAATTCAAATTCATAAGTATAAATAAACGTTAAAGTTTTAAATCGTTTTTGTAATAACAGCTGTAAATAGTCATATAGCGCGGATTCGTTAAAATTTTAATAGAAAGCAAGTAATTTATTTCAAAATCATATTTTTTAAAAACGGCTCGATAAGTCATGGGCCTAAACAACACAAATTTGCAAAAAAAAAAATGATGTGCTAAAACCTTTGATTAAAAGTTGGTTCAAGCCCACCGTGATTAGTAAAGGTTTTGTGTTTTTTAACATATCAAACTGAAATTAGGACAATATAGGTTTCTGATCTATATCCATCAACTATGTAAATTTCATGATCCTATGGTTACCAGGAGTGGTATCTCACATACAAACCACCCTTAAATTAATGTTCTTATTAGAAAACGTTTTTTGGATTTTAACGTATCGAACTGAAATTTGGACACTGTAAGTTTCTGAGCCATATTCATCAACCATACAAATTTCATGATCCTAGGGTTACCAGGAGTGGTACCTCCCATACAAACTCAAATTAAATGAGAAACTTATAAAGAATAAAAGTACAATAAAATTGCCACTCAAACTAATGTGATACTAAGAAATTAAGGTTGGATGCAACTCGGAGGAGCGTGAAGATTGTTACATCTTTGGCATAGCTAATGATAGCCTTCTTTCTGATTTAAGTTAAGTTTTTGAAGTGAAACTTCTTTAGCGGTGTTGGGCAAAAATTTAGTATGAAATTTTAAGTGAAAAAATACAGATTGTGACGTTTTTCGGATTCTGTATCTCATGAACCACACTAGGTAGACACTTGACACTTCACAGAATGTGTATTTCTATTGCCATATCCCCAACAAATAATAAATTTAGTGGAAAATCCACCGGAAAAGTCTCAAAAAAGAGATTACAGTTCCACAACAACAAAATGCAGTTTGTGTGTATAAAAATGTTGATAACAATAACTTGCAAGCAACCAGATAGTGTGTTGTACAAAAACAAGCGAATGTACATAGGAAAGAGAACGAGAAACACACAGAAGATCGCAGTTGATCTAATTTTTGGGCAAGAGGTGATAGACGGCAAACATAAACACAACAACAACAATTACACATGCCAAAGAAAACAAAAGCAACATATAGACGGATAGACAGACGGACAGACTGAATGACAGACATAGCTTAATTAACAGGACAGAATATTTTGTATGCAAATATTGTATTGTTGTATTTGTTTTGAGATGATCTTTCTCTCTCTGTCTGTTTTTAAGAAGCTTCACTTCTATTACGTATTCGATGGCACACATGCAATTATTGGCCTTTTTGTTTGTGGATAATTTAATTTTTAAACATTTGCGTAACTTGAGTTACATGAAATATTATTTTGCTTATGAAGAATAGTGACTTGGGAATAATAATATCGCAATGTGTCTTTATCTAGCTGGTAACCTTTATATGTCATTATGGTGGAGTCTCTTCAATCGACGGTGCCTCACACCGTGTGTACGGGCGTTATCGGAACTACAGTGTGGTTGGCAATGTTCGTCTAAAGACTTATAATTATAATTGTACTGCTTGCAGTAAATGGTTTACTAGTTCAGGTCACCTAAAACGTCACTATAACACAACTTTGCATAAGAATGCCGTTAAGTCGAGCGGTCAGCCTGATCGGGCCACTTTACCCATATCCGCACATCATCACCCGGCCCGTGATCCAGTTACCAAATCGAGTCGACGTGGTGGTGCGGCTAGTGCAGCAGCGGCACAGCAGCCACCGGCACCAGAACAACCACCTGAACCATCTAGAAGTCCACCGGAGTACGGTGCTCACGGCGCGACGGGTGTATCGAAGTACTTGACATCGTCATCGCCCACAGCGCAGAACCTATGTCAGCAGTCACAAAGTAATCGGCTCAGTAGCTATGGTCAGACTAATTCTGGTCAGATTAATTTTGGCTATCCAAATCAGTATATGCAGCAACAAGTGCAATCTACGACAAATGCTTCATCACAGCATGCTTCCAACAACCAACAACAGCCACAAACCATTTGAACGGTCACCCAAACGGGTAAGCAAGTCCCTCCACCCCAATAACAACTCAAATGCCGTCCTCCCAAATGAGGGGCCTGCTGAAAGCAACATTGTCAACAGCAACAACAGTTTCAAATCAGAGCGAATCAGTGGAGGACAACTGCAGCAGCCAGGAATTACTCATAAACCTTATGCGGCACATGCTAATATGTATAATAGACACTAGTGGCAGTGGCCAATTACCTACAACAAGTAGCACGCAACAATTGTATGGTGGAAGCGGTGGCAACAGTGGCTATCAACAGTAGCAACGCAATAATCATAATGATCTTTATGGTCAACATCAGCAACAACATATATCGGCTGCTCATCATTTCCAATAACAACAGCAACCAAATGCAGTCTATGCAGCACAACAAATGATGCAACCAGGATATGGTCAACCGACACAGTATCAGCAGCCGTATTATCTTCATTCGAATTCTAATCCAAATCTCAATCTGCAACAATATGCCTTACATCCTGGCCCACATCTTTTGGATGCTGTGCCATCAGCATATCAGTGCCTGCATTGCTAATAGTAATATGTCGTTGCCATCACCAACAGGTCAGTTGCTGCCCATCATTTGTCTGCTCATCGTCCCATGTCTAGCAGTTCATCGACTGGGGCATCAAATAGTGGATTGAAATGTTATTCTTGATCCCAAACCAATAGTTCAAAGTGTAAGTTCCCTTAAATCAACATTAGTACGTACAAATGATGGTTTTTATCACTTCTTACCATCCGATGATGATGATGAGAATAACAGCAATAAAAACAACATCTGTAATAATACAATATAATTAACAACACCATCTCCACAAACAACAACAAAGGCAAAAACAACAATATAAATGGCAATGACGATGGGTGCATGGGCATTCCAACACCGTCTGTCACGAGTGTTACTACAGCTGGTGCTGTATCTATTGCTCTATGAGTCCTCGTGTTGTCAGTTCTACGAGCCCAACGTCAACATCATCCCTTGTAATGAAGTGTCGGCGGAAGAAACCTTGGCAGTGGTCGCGGTCCTAACTCACCCGGTTGCAAATTACAGTGGACCTGAAACAAATTTAACCATACAAACAATTTCTCACTCGTACATGTACATACCATAACAAACACTTTTTCGTTTCAGCAGATCAAGCACGATCACTTGTTTTGGCTTTTAATACTGGTCCCAGTATTGGGGGCGGCATGTACGGGCGTTATCGGAACTACAGTGTGGTTGGCAATGTTCGTTCGCCATGACTGTATTACCGATAACGCATCGATATTCTAACGTCAGCTGTTGGGCATGGGGGAATAAAGAAGAGGAAGAACCAAAACAAAGAAACCAAAGGTGAATGACATTTGCATTGTTTGGATCTTTTTGGAAACTTTGGGTTTTGCTGGTGACCGTTGGATGTGGAGAGACGACATCCATCTTGAAACATCGGACTGAAGGAAGGAACCATCTTGGCAGGTAAACTTAAATCACTTACAAAAAACCTCTGAGTGAGCAACGACGGGTTGAAAAATTACCCCATCATACTTGAGTTTGTTTTTATTAAACCAAATTTTTATATCTCAATAAACATTCTCTTAACAAACTTTCTGATGATTGTGTTATTGTGATTTGTATACTAGTAACGCCCCAGAGCCAATCATTGGCTCATCTTTGACTCAACTTTAGTCACAACACCGTGAGTGAGGATCGTCTCTGAACTGTTTGGATGAGTCTTTAATCTCTGCTGGTTGCTGCTGCTGCTTTGATGAATTTCATCGCGCACCATGGGTATACGTAAATTTCTGTGTAGTATAGCGTTACATACAAACCAGGAGGCCTCCATTATGCGTCGTAGTACCTTATTGTGGCAGACTTGAACTTTCCGAAAGTTGGTGGCAGAAGCGGTACCCCAGATTTGTATGCCATAACGCCAGACAAGAGCCCCTACTTGCCTGTAGATTGTCCTCTTATTATTTAGTGACAGCTTACTGGATGGCCGTAATAACTAGTCAAGCGTACGCAGATTTGCATAACAGCATGCTGAGATGTTTTTTATGTGGACTCGCCATGTGAGTCGCTTGTCCAGAAACAGATCGAGGTACCGGACTAAGTCCAGCTGTGGAATGATACTGGAGTCATATCTTCCAACAGGGCAAGTGCCACGTCTAAGAGTAAATACGCAACTCGCTGATTTTTCTGCGTTTATAACTATGTTCCAACGCTTGGCCCAGGCGTGAAATCTCTGCAAATATTTCTGAAGTGAATCTGGAGCTTCTTGGGCTGAGAAGGAGTTAATAAAGATGGCTGTGTCATCTGCATAAGTAGCGATAGTGGAACATTGGAATCAACTATTGGGATATCTGCCGTGTATAGAGTGTATAGGAGCTAATACGCTACCTTGCGGCACGCCGGCTCTAATATTTCTTATTGATGATTTCGTGTCACGTAAATTCACAAAGAAGGTGCGACCGCATAGATAACTCTGTAATAGAGTGTACTGATTAGCTGATAGAAGTTGTTTGATTTTATGGAGCAGACCATCGATCCATACCCTGTGAAATGCTTGTTTGACGTCTAGAAAGACAGCGGAGCAGTATTGTTTTAGTTCAAACGCTGTAAGAACATGTTAAACTACACGGTGTAACTGTTCTCGAGAGCCATGCTGTGCTCTAAAGGCAAATTGATCATCATTTTACTCAAAAATATTTTTTCAAATATCTTGGAGAAAGTGGGGAGCAGGCTTATTGGTCTATAAGATGCAACGTTGTTCTCTGGATTACCAGGTTTGGGAATCATAACTATCGATGCACACTTCCACTGGGTTGGGAAGTGACAGATATACAATATGGCATTAAACAGCGTTACCGAGAACAATATTCCCTTACATGGAAGAGCTTTAACCCACTTTTGCATCAATCTTGTCATGGCCTGGACATTTCTTGGATTTTAACCGACGGATCAGCAGTTTCACCTCACTTGGAGTGATGTGGCTTGTGGAGGATGGATAAGCACCATTTTCTGACAAAGCTTCAGTCGTTTCCCTTATCTCTGTGGTATCAGCGAATTGAAGGGGCGAAAATCTATTTTCCAGTTCTTTCGCAAACGCTTCAGCTCTTTCAGATTCACTCCTACACCACTCATTGTTAGCAATTTTTATTGGAGCGTGTCTATGTGGTTGCTCCTTTACACACTTAGTGGCCCTCCATAGGTTAAATCCAACTTTTTTGTTTGGATCAGCATTTAGCATTAAGCTATCAAACTTTTCGGTTCGTATTTTCATTAGAAGTTTTCTCAATTTTCCTTTGCATTTCTCCATGTTACTTTGTCACGAATATTCCTACTCCTCATGTACCGTCGACGCAGACTACGCTTATATCTCACCAACTCCAGAACCTCTGGTTTTAAAAGCGCCAGAGGTGGGTTGGGTTGACGAGGCGGTAGTTGAGAGATGCAATACTCTGCGGCTTCATATATGCTTTTTTCAAGCAGGCTAACAGCATCGTCAATGTGTTCTGCCGAGGTCAGTTCAATATTGAGGTTGATGTAGGAGTCAAGCCATGACTGAAATCTCTCAATATTGGCATGAGCAGGCAAGAGTCGTATCTGAGTTGAATATGTGTGCCCTGATACATTCATATGAATTACCAATGCCAAGTGCTCAGAGCTGAGATCCAGATTTTCTCCGATTGATAGCGAATTGGATTGAATGCCAGCGTAAATTGCAAAATCAATCACATCTGGACGGTGGTCATTAGCATACGGGTATAAGGTTGGAGCTCCAGTTGTCAGAACCTGTTTTCTGCAATTTGTTATTGCATTAAACAGTTCTTTTCCTTTGAGGGTGGCTCACTGAGAATCCCATAGGCGATGTTTTGCGTTCCAGTCTCCACCGACCAGGAATCTAGTACCAAGCTTATCGAAGTAGTCTTGAAACTGTTTTTCATTAAGTTTGTATTTTGGTGGGCAGTAAATGGAGACAATTACTATATCGCTTAGGTCAGTGGAGATCTTTACAGTGGCAGATTGGATGGAGCAAGTGCGTATGGGCTCCAGAGGGAAGTGTCATAAGAAAGATTTAGTGATGATCGCAGCTCCTCCACTCATGCGATTATCATCTGGGTGGTCGGCTGTATGGATTTCGTATCCATATAGTTTAAGATCATCTACAGAATTGCATCTACAGAAGTGCGTTTCAGAGATTAGCATGACATCAATTTTATTAGATACCAAGAAAATCTCTATCTCATTTCTCCGCTGCACAAGACTACTACTATTTTCAATTGTTTGAATGTGATTGATTATATTTTTTGTGGTGAGAATCGCGTCGAAAAACCATTTGTAATTCAATCATCTTGTCCATTTTGGTTATTAATTGATTTAGGCAATTGTCAGCAGCACATTCAGTTTGAATTTGTTCTATGATTGGGTGGCAATCTTCCCGGTGTCTAGGCCGAGAAAGATGTTGCTGTTTTTGTGACTGAGTGGGCGGTTGTTGATCTTGCTCTTTGATTATGTGGCGATCTTCTATTAGACTGGTCAACTGTTGGGCTAGCTGAGATGCTGATGAACGTTGTGTTGATGGCTGAGATTGTTGCCTCTGTCTTCGTCGAGACTGTAGCTTCTGAGTTTTTGATGGTTTCCTCATCAGTGACTGTTCTTCAGTTTGCTGTTCTTGTTGTTGTTGGTATAATCGTTGTTGAGCTGGTTGGTGTGGTTTTTTCAGCATATCAGCAAATGTGGCATCGTTGGAAGTTGATGTTACAGGGGCAACAGAAAGAGGGCGGGTAGGAATCGACCTCTTATATTATATGGGCGCTCTTCTATCAATCATCTCTTTATATACCTTGCAAACTCTATAGTTGACCGTATGTGGATCATTACATAAAGCTTACTTTGCTGATTCTGTCGGGAGTTTTAAGCAAGAAGTAATGGCATGCCTGTCACTGCATTTTAAGCATCTAAACTGCTTTCTGAAGAAGCTTTTGCTATGACCGAGTTCTCGATGATGATGCTCTTGTCATTGTTGGTGTTGTTTTTTTTTTTTTTTTTTTTTGGTGCTACTTTAAGGTTGGTGAGTGTAGAGGTCTTTTACCTTCTCGTCTGACACTTGATTCAATGTTTTCTTTCCAAAACCATTCAGATAGGTCAAGAGCACCTTTTGTTGGTGCTGGTGTCATGATGATGTTGGTCCAGTTTTCCGGCTGGAAGATGGCCGATCACCCATACTACTGGTGACCAGCAAACACACTTAGAAATTTGTTATAACTATGTATGGTATACAATAGTTGATGCTACTAAACAATTTTGTAAAATAGATCGTACAAGATGAAAGAATAGCATAAAGAAAAACACAAAAAAGTCACATTCTAAATGTTGTTGTCATTGTTCACTTAAACTCGAAATCTCACTGAAGCGCAATTGCGACTGCACACTACAAGAGTCAATCAAAACTAAAAAAAAAATTATTATGTTCTATTACTCATTTGTTACGTCTTTTCATTATTCCATTGTAATATCACCCGGATGATAATCGCATGTGTGGTGGTGCTGCAATTATTATTCGCCTTAGTCGAAGAGGTTTGATTGATCAATGATTTATTTCTCAATCTTGGCCCAAAATTCTTGATAGGGTAGATTGGAACGCTAAACATCGAAAGTGGGCCTCAAGGATTGCCACGCCAAGAAGAAGAGAGATATTTAACTCAATCGTCAACAGTAGAAGAGAAGTACTGGCCACTGGAGCACCAACCTTGTATCCTTATGACATTCAAAAATGTCCAGATGCCGTCGATTTCGCAGTTTTCTGTGGAATTCTCCCGAACTGGCTGTCAATCAAGGAGAACCCAGATTTCAGCTCGGATCACATTCCTCTTATTGCTGGAATATTTTTGTGTATAATGTTGGAGGAAGGACTACTGCACAAACTGATAAAGCTTCTTCCAGGGAAGCAATATCTCCTGCTCAAAGCTATTTGACGGATAGAGCTTTCCTCGTATGAGTTCGTGATGCAGACTCTGGCATAAGGCGCATTAAAGCTGGTGTTACGCAGGGCAGTGTTCTTGCTCCAGTTCTTTACTCTTTATACACGGCGGACATGCCGATGCCGGAAAATGATAGTTTGTTGGTTGCAACTTATGCAGAGACACCGCCATACTTGCGAACTCCACTTCCCCCATTAAAGCAGCGGAAATTACCCAAAGCTATTTACAGCGGTTTGAAGCATGGACCAAGCGATGGAACATTGGTATAAATCCCCTTAAATCTGCTAACTGCACGTACACATTGTGCGTGGCGCTTGTGCATTTATTTCGTATGACTCTAAAATCATTCTGGATCATATTCGGTCTGAACATGGATAAGCGCCTTACTTGGCGCACTCATGTGAAGATAGTTACTGCATGCTGCTATGAAAAGATGAAGAAATTGCACTGGCTTCTGCGAGCGAAAAGTAAACTGTCAATAAACAACAAGCTGATGATTTATAAACATGTTGTGGCCCCAGTTTGGCGATACGGCATTCAAATAAGGGGGACTGCAGCACAATACATCATTAAAAAGTTGCAAGCAACTCAAAACAAAGTCCTGCGACGCATAACTGGTGCACCATGGCATGTTAGAAACACCATACAACACCGTGTCCTTAAGATGCCTACGGTGATTGAGGAAATACATTTTTTCAGCAGCGGATACAATGATCGTTTGCTAAACCACCCGAATCCCTTGGCAAGATGTATTACACGCAACACAATCCACCGTCGGTTGAAAAGACTTCATCCCAACGATCTCCTCAGTAGGAGAAGCTCACGTGAATGTCCTAAATATGAAGAAACAAATGTATAAAAACCCACCCGGTTGTTTGACATCAAACTAAATAATATCAAAAAAAAAAAAGCTAATGGAATACAAAATAAAATCAATCGTTGGCTCATGGTGTTACGCATCGGCTCGCAAAACATAAGTGCGTGGCTTCAACTCCAATTAAGGGAACCATATAGGTACGCAAAATTTTTTTTTCGATTTTGTTTTTTTGCTTTTTTCGGTTTTCATACGTTTTTTGTTTTTACCCCGTTTTCACGGACTTTGACCTAAATTTCTCGAGAACTACTAAGCCAATTTTGATAAATCTTTTTTTTGGTGAAAGCTAACATCCCAATGCAACGAATGAATGCTTAAAATCTATTAAAAATCTATTTGATTGAAAAAAGTTGTTTAAACTTTAAACGCGATTATCTCGAAACCACTTTTTTCAAACTGGTTGGGAGGATAACTTCAGTAAATGTAGACCGATTTTCAATCTTTTTTTTTTAAATTACTCCTAATACCAACTATTCTGGTGTATACTAGGATATTTTGGGTCGGTCAAAAAATAAAGGACCTAGGACCAAAAAAAGGGGTCAAAAAAGGTAGATTTTCGAAATTTTGACTTTGACACCCCCTTACTCCCCTATATAGTGACCTATCCCAAATATCCTAGTATACGCGATAACCACATAAATTCTTAACATAACTCCATTTCTACTTTTTCTTTCACATAATCCGTTCTCAAAAAATCGTCCCAACCATGGGCCTATGTTTTAAATTTTTTGTCAACTTTAGAACGAATTACAACAACAACCGATACAACAACAACAACGAAAACTATTTTTTAATTTGATTTCATTAATTATCTTTCAAATAAAAAAAATGCATATTGATACCTCTCATCCTTTTTGTGTAATTGAATTTTTTGTAAACCTTTGCAAAACGACACCTGAGACTACATGGTCCCTTTAAGGAATATAATTTTTATTCTCTGCTATTTGACTATTTCTATACATATATGTACTTTACGAAAGCATACAAAAGAAAAAAATAAAGAAAAACAGTAAAAGTTTTCATTATATTTACACTGTACGTTGCACAATTGGTTATAGATAGGTATATGTATGTATTGACAAGATTATCGGCCCATGGGTGGCATCACAAAGCTATTCTGTGGTGATTTTAGACAGATATTACCAGTAATACCTCGAGGAACGAGGGCTCATGAAATTAGAGTATGTCTTAAGAGCTCGAGTTTATGACGGCATGTTATTCCAATGCATTTAACATTAAATATGCGGGCACACACAGGAGGTAACCCGAATGCACAAATGTTTTCCGACTTTCTACTAAAAATTAGAGACGGAACATACCAGAAGTAAAAGGAAAAATTATGCTGCCTGAAAATCTGTGTAATACTGCTTCATCACTGAACGACCATATTTCATCTGTAATGGTGACCCAACATTATTGACAAATCAACCGAAAGAACAATTCTAATACCACGCAAGGATCAGGCCACAGTAATTAATGATAGAATATTGACGAGTATCCCGGGGGAAAACACTGAATATCGTTATATTAATAGAGTAATGTAACAAGAAGACGCTACCAATTATCCTATAGAATTTTTAGAATCTCTGAGTGCCCCCGGTCTGCCACAACACAGTATCAAATTAAAAAAAGGAGTACCCATTATCCTTTTAAGAAATTTAAGTCCTCCTAAATTGTGTAACGGCACCAGATTGAAAGTGAAGACTTTACAACCAAACGTTCTTGAGGCAGAAATTTTGACCGGTTGTGGCAAAGGAGACAGCGTTTTCATACCTCGGATTCCTCTAATTCCCAATAATTTCCAATTCAATTCAAACGCGTTCAGTTTCCAGTGAGCTTATGTTACGCTATGAAAATTAACAAGAGCACAAAGATAAACTCTTTCGGTAGCAGGCATAGATTTGAGTGTTAGTTGCTTCTGGCATGGTCAGTTAAAAGTGGCTCTTTCCCGTATTAGCAATTCAAATATTTTATTTGTACATAGTCTTGAAAATTCAACTTAAAATGTTGTGTACAGGGAAGCGTTATTGTAGAAAGGTATATTAGTCGTAGTAGTAGTAGAAGTAGCACTTCTTTTTATTCATTTTTTCGTAATATATACATATGTAGGTACAGATTAAAATTACCTTTATTTATACATTTTTGGAAAAAAGAAAAAAAAAAGAGCGAGGGGTGATTTTTCAGCATGGCTGTTAGCCGTTAGCTGAATTCTGATATTAAAAAGTTTCTATAATTTAATATTGTAGATGTATAGCTTGATAGAATTTTCCAACTGATATCATGGTCATCGTTTAAAATATTAATCAGCTCATTTTCCTCAATTGAATTTTTCTTAAATTGTGACACCCTAAATTCATTTAACACAGGGCATCTTGATATGAAGTGCGTCAGTGTTTCCTGCTCATTCCTGTTGCATAGCGTACAAATGGTTGATATATCTGGTGCGAAACGATTTGCATTTATTGGTAATATGTCGCAACGTGCTTTTATTATCATCGTTATTTCACGTTGAGATAGGTTGGCTTTAAAATATTTTTCTCCAGTTGCTGGTTGCAGGTACTTATAAAAGCGGCTTGTGCTACCTGCTAATTTTTCCAGCATTGTACTCCACGAAGCCGCTTTTAATGCCTCAATGAGCTGATTGCAACAATTACACTAGTCTTCTTCTATCCCAGCATTCCATTGAAAATTTATATTGTGTTCTGATCCCAACTGATAAAATTAATTTGCCCACACAACGTTTCCTCTTAGAATAGCTTTGGACAACTTATGAGGCAATCTATCTGCGTTATATGACAGTAAAGTCTTTGAGATGTATTGCATATGCAGATCTAATTTATAGAAGTGATTGTCTTCAGTAACAGTTTCCAATGACAATGCATAGTTTGGGATTGTGTCCGGTAGCCTCTGCACTCTTTTCAAGAAATACCGCTGGAACTTGTTTACCTCTTCCGGCATTGTGTATCCCCAAACCTGTGCTGCATACGCTTGGATTGACCTGCACACTGCCAAAAATAGCTTCCATTTTGATGCCAATGAGATTTCGCTTTTGCCTAGGAAATTACGCCATGTGGAGTTAATGCTGTTTTTTGCTTGCTCAATTCGGTTGTTGATGTGTTTGGTGAAAGACATCTTTGGTGTGAGAATTACACCAAGGTAACAGTACTCTGACGTTATCTTCACTGGTTCTCGCGTGTAAGTTCACATTTCTTGGGCCGAAAGTCGACCTCCCTTTCTGAACACCATTATTTCTGACTTCATTAGGCTTACTTCCATACTCCATTTTAAACAATAATCCTCTAACCTTTACATCATTGATTGGAGTACATTCACATCATCAGCTAGTAGTACTATATCATCCGCGTAAAAAAAAAAAATTACGTTTGTGCCACTCAGAATCTCCACTGAGTTCCTGATAACTTCAACCAGCTGGGATAAGGTCAGTGTGTTATTTTCTTCCTTTAGGGTCTGTAGGTTCTCATTTAATTTTTGTTGGTATGTGCTACGCTTCGACTCTATCCAGCGCAGTTTCGGTATTAAATTCTGTGGTTTTGTTTGGCTGTTTATATTTTTAAACTTCATAGTAAGCTTGATTGGCACATGATCTTATCATATTTGATGACCGACTTCGAAATTTGTGACCAAATGAAGGCACTCCACTGATATTGCACAAAGGTCATTTACAGAGGTTCTACAAAAGTTAGATCACCACTTTGATCACCTTGCGTTCTTCCATTCAGTATCAATAATCCATAGTCTGTACAGAACTCAGTGAGTACCTTTCCATATGAATTTTGTACCATGTCTTTTGAATTTCTGTTTTCGTCAACTGCATTAAAACATAGTCTATTTAGATCTATTTGTTGTTGTAGTTGTCCAATTCGTACATTAAAATTGGCCATAATTATTAAATTTCTTTCTGTTGTTTCTTTGAAGAAATCTTTGAGCAATGAAAACTCGCCTTGCCAGTTAGATCCTCTTATGTATACTGGAATTAAAGTTATTTCTTCATCGTTAGCGTATAATCTAATATAACCAATTCTATATATAGTATGGTACACATGCCTTATTCCCCTATTGCTTAAATAATTTTTATTTCAAATGACCATTTCACCGCTAGCTCTTCCGTATTGGCTATTTCTTTAGTTGCCTGTACTACTTTATCATGAGTGATGTGTGTTTCAATAAGCGATATAAAAATTTACTTTGCAGGCCATGAACGTTGTAGAAGATAAGACTATTTTTTGCATTTTGGCAGGGCGTTTTTATTAGTTTTTTTGTAGCTTGTACTTATAATCTATGGAAATTAATTTAGCGTCGTTTCCATACAGCTCCCTGAGAGTAATTCCACCTTCCTGCTGATCTTGCATCAACTTTTTTTCGAAGATTTCACGGAAGACATGTTGCTGCCTCTTCTTCTTCCGTTGTTGGATGATCTTGTTAAAGGCGTAACATACAATTTCAGTTGCAAAGGTCAAAATTCCAGACAATGGGGGATTCATGGTCAGTGTTGACTTCATACCATTGATGTAGCGTATGTGGTTGTAATTCATCTAATGGAGGTATTGGAAGGCTTAGTATCGGTGGTCGGTGATATTCAACAAAGATGATGCCGGGTGCTCCTTTCAAAATGTTGTTGCGATTTGTGAAGACAGACCCATTGATGATAACCTCGCCATGGAATGTGAGTAGAAATGTGCCAGTGACAGTCTTCTCGGGGCCACTGTGACTGTGTTATCGTTGATCACAATGACGCCGTCATCGATAGCCACCACAGGTTCGAGGTAGTTCGGTCGAGTTCTATAATGTGCGGTAATTCCCGAGTGAAACTGTTGCGCACAAGTCGCTTCTGGTAGCTCTTTGCAAAAAATTGACTTGATGGTGGGGGTGCATTTTCCAATGGCCAGTACTCGTGTGCTGCATTCTGCCACATCATTGTTGTTGGCTAGGTTGAGTACCGTTCCATTATGCGAAAAAGGAAAAATCATCACACTATCATATTTATTTCTTTCTGCATCTCTGTGTTTATTATAATCGGTCTATTTTCTGATTCAATGAGTTGTCTTTGCTCAAATTCTATTTGTCAGAAATCGTCAAAGTCCGGCGTCCCAGCGATTACTTTCAACATGGTACCTAAAAAATTTATGTTCCTAGCTTGTCTATGGTGGTTACTCAGTGGTGCCAAAAGGGTGTTTAAATGTCCCGTGTCAGTGTCCAATATCTTCCTCATATGTGATTGTGGAAAATACTCTGACAATTTTGTGGTCTCTGTAGTCATTTCCTCGTATCTTGTGAGGTTCGTGGTGTATCGTAGGTATTAAAATTCTTGCCACAGTACCGGGTCTCCGTTAATGATTGGAATGTGGGTAGAGTGCGTGAAGTCAGTCAGCTTTGTAAATGCTGCGATTGTTAGCAGAAGTATCATCAGGAAAATCCTACAAAAAAATATAAAACGTGTAATTAAGAGGTTACTCTTAACGTAAATTTTCCCTATGGACCACCCTTCCCCTAATTAGAACTATTGTTCCTAAATCAGCTTCAATGGTCTCTTCGACACAAAATGGAGTGAGCTTATTCCCTAACCTGCTATTTGTTTTTACTAGTACCTTTTCTCCAGGTCGAAAAACCCTGTTCTGTCTATATTAATTGACCCTAGTCAGCTGAACTTATTGTGCTCTCTGAACCTTATTTCTTATCTCTTCCCAAAATTCTGGTGGGGATGAGTGTATTATCTCAACAGGCTTTCTCCCGGTTGGACGTGCTATGTAGTGGTGGATCATTTGCTACTTGGTAATCATAACGACTAGAAAGAAACGACGTTACCGTTTCTGAATTCAGTGACGGTTCATTGTCGCAAAAAATTGTCTTTCTCCTTGGATAAAAACTGAACAGCTGCTGAATTGCTTGCTCTACATCTACTATTGTTCGTGAGGTTATTGGTTGAACAACAGCAAACTTCGAGAATTTATCAACACAGATTAGAAAATGCTTCCTGTCTGTTGAGAAAATTTCAATGTGGAGCACTTCGCCCTTACAAACCCTGCAATTCGCAACCACCTCATTCACTATTCTGGTCATCTTAGGAAAATATAATCTAGAAGAATTTGTTTCACATTCTCCTGAGTGGCCCTATGAGCGCGATTATGTTCTGTTACCGCTATTTCCCGCTGTTCATCCTTATTGCTTACATTGACCACAAATTTCTCCGTATACCAGAAAGTTGTGGCGAGTTTACCACACTTTTGACTGTATCCAACAAAGTACTCCTATCTGAGAAACAAATGACATGTCGTGTTTTTTTCCAAATATTATAAAATTGTGAACCGATGCAACCTGTGCTTTTTCTATTATAATTTGGATCCTAAAACAATTTACAGGTTTTTCTGACTTTTCAATAACGTACGTCTGTGAACATTCACTATGAATTGTTGCAGCGTCCGATTCCATTTTTTCCTTCAAGAGCATGGATATTTTGTCGTGACAACGCGTCAGCAGCATGATTCTCTTTACATGGTTTGTAAAAGACTTTTGCGTTGTGTTCATCGATGAACGCTTTCCAACGTTATATTTTCGCATTTGAGTTTCGGTCTGAAACCGCAATTGTTAGCGGCTGAAGGTCTGTGAATATATTCAGATCTCTTAGGCCATAAAGATAATGTAGAAGATTCTGCAAAGCCCACAGTATGGCCAGGAGTTACTTCTCGTTCATTGCGATATACATTTCCCTATCCTTTATGGTTCTAGATATTATTGTGATCAGTCTACCGTTCTGAGATTATACTGCTCCCAGACCCTGCGATGAAGCATCTGTCGTTAGATCAAATGGCTTCTTGAAATCAGGATACTGGAGCATGACATCCTCCGAACACAGTATATCCCTTAATTATTGGAAGGCCGTTTACTCCTTTTCCCCGAGCTTGATTTTTAACTTCTTTGATTGGTGAGCGCTCACTCTACCATTCTCACCCTTTAGTAAATCGGTCATTGGTTTTGCAATTGATGCGAAATCTTTCACGAAGCTCCTATAGTTACTTGCTTAACCTAAAAATGATCTGAGCCCAAACAACGTAGAAGGCTCCACCAAATCCTGAATGGCTTTCACCTTCTCAGGAAAGCCAAGTTACTACACTTCCTGCATGAAAAATTGTGATTTCTCACTGGAAACCCTCATATTAGCATCATAAAGGCTTTTCAAAACCCAATCAATGTATGTGACATGTTCCTTTTCCGTTCCAGAAAAGATAATAACATCATCAATATAGACGTAACACATTCTTCCAACCTGTTCCCGAAGCACATCGCCTATGGTTCTCTGCAAAATACTTGGCGCGTTCTTTAAACTAAATAGAAGTCGACAAATATCATACTTCCCACCGTTAACAGAAAAATAGGTTTTTTCACGATTACGTTCGGCTAATATGAGTTGGTGACACCCTGACTTCAAATCCAATGTTGTGAAATATTTTGATTTTCCCAGATTTGAAAGGAGCATTGAAATGCTGGGGATTGGATATTTGTTGTCAATGGTTTTCTGGTTGAGTTTTCGAAAGTCTATTATCATACGTTTCTTCTTGTTTCCTGACTCAACAGTACCCTTTTTTATCCACAACTCAAATATATATGTGTATATTGTTATATGGTGACCGCGAAGGCCTGATAATGCAGTTTCTCAACAATTCGTTGAATTCTTTGTTGACAAAATCTGCTACATACATGGGATACGAATATAGCTTTGAATTTGAATTTGATCGGGTCATTATTTTCTGTTCTTATTGTGGGAACCACTGAAGTATTGTATAGCAAAAACTCGTTAGAATTTGCAAAAGCTTTGATGCGATTGTTTAACATCCTTTGAAAATCTTCCCTTACTAACTGGAGTACCTCTATATCCTCTACCCAGATGAAATTCACATTTTTGCACCTCAGGAACTTAATTCCTTCTGATCCAGTGTTGTGCCTTATTTCCTTGGATTTTAAATTTATTGTTGCATTGATCTGTGTTAGCAAATCGAAACCAATTATATCGTCAAATGTGGTGAGATTGGGTAGTAGGAAGAATACCCCCTTTGCACCAAACATTTTCAGGTAACACTTCTTTCTTATACCATTCACACCATGAATTGACCTTCTTATAAAAGGGTTTTCTACCGGTATAAAATGTCGTAATTCTACGAGAGGCCTGATGTAATTTTTTGACGCTCCTGTGTCAATTAGAAATTTTATGTTTCTCCCTGCAGTAGTCCGTTCTATGAACGGTAGCAGGGAATCTTCACTACAAAATTAACATATTCAGAATCCGTCAATATTTTATCACTGTCATTGACCGCTGTTTCAGCCAGCTCCCTGTATTCATCTTCCTGTTTATCTTGGGGGAACCTTGAGCCATTACATGGTTAATCCTTTGAAATTTCTGGCCTGTCCATTTCTCAGATTCATGAGGCCTTTTTTGGTGCTGAAACTGATAGTGGCCGTGACCAACAGAATAATTGTACTTTTGGCCAGCGGTATATCCGCCAGCCTGTATTAACTAGGATCCACATTCTTCCTGCTCTTTTCCATTAGGGTTCTGATTCCGCTTTACGAAATGAGTGTTCTTTCGTTGGTTCCCATCTTGGGGTCTTTGGTTACCACTTTGTTGGTTCCTGTAATTTTTCCCATTTTGTGATCTTTTTTCAGCCTTCAAATTCTTTTCCTCTAGTCTTTTTGCAAAATTTCCTGCAAACTGATAACGCTCATGGTTAAATTCTAATTTCTGAGCCATTGCCAAAGCTTCGGAAAGATCAGTTGGACGAGATGAGAAAAGACTGTCACTCAATGCCCTTCTGGTGCCTGATATGAAGACACTCAATGCGTCCATCCTATAATTTGCGTTCATTGATACTGCAACAGCACCATTATACGTCATAATTGTCTTGTTTGTAAGGAGGGTCAACTTCTTTTCTACTTCGTCATAGTACTGTAAGAGTGTCATGTCTCCCTTAATGTCGAGAGCTTGTGCTCGATTAAATTAATTGGTCGCTTATCAGAATAATTAAAATCAAGGCGTGCAAATATTGCTTTAAAATTTAACACTGTGCTGAAAGATGCCAAAACCATGTCTGCTGAGCCTTTTATTTTATTCCTAATTGTGGCCACCGCCTGATAATGCTTGGCACCCCCATCATGTTTCTCGAATAACTTATATGCTACATGTGCAGCCTGCATTCATGACACATAGGTTTCTTGTCACCCCTCAAAGTCAGGCAAAGATTTCACAACGTCTAATGATTCTTCACATTCAACACTTTCTATTATTTTTGCTTCCTCGAAAATTTCTACCTGTGAGGTGCCCACTTTTAAACCGTTTAACTGCTGGCCTATATCCAATTTTTTCTCAAATTCAGCCCTCTGTACGGCTTGGGCAGCCGCCACTACTGCCCTAACTTGGGTTGCGTCCAAGACTTATTGGTTTTTCAATCACAACTTTTCCAAGAGCTACTGACAAATTTCCTATTCCAGATTCCCTATCACTTATGTGCTTAATTTACATTTAACTCACTTGCAACGGTTTTCTTCTAACACGTACTATTTAAAAGTTATGATAGATTCAATATTTGTGATAACTAGTGAACATTGCACTGTGCGAAAAAAAAAAAAAAAATATAACATTAATGAAAACACCTTTTTTTATAAAATTCATAATAATAAAAAATAAGTATGATTTTTAATTGAAAAGTACCCTTTTTCGGCTCTCTTTATTGATTTAATTTATCATAACTTTTGAATGGTGTTAGAAGAAAACTGTTAACTGATTCGTGTTCAGCATGCCCAAATTAATAAATAATAGGTGTTTTCATTCATGTAATAAATAGTAATTTTTTTTTTATGTCACACAGTGTTATTATACTCTTCACGGGAGTGAATATTATTATAAGTTTGTCATGAAGTTTGCAACACACAGAAGGAGACACCGTAGACCACATAAAGTATATATATATGTGATCAGCTCGATGAGACGAGTTGATTTAGCCATGTCCGTCTGTTCGTCTGTCTGTCTGTATGTATGCAAACTAGTCCCTCAGAGCTAAGAGCTGAAATTTTGCACATTTTTACCATACGCTGCACATTTGTCGGAATCAGCCGAATCGGACCACTAGGGGGGAACCTGCCATACAAACCCCCCTTTAAATTAATGTTCTTATAAGAAAAGTTTTGTGTTTTTTAACATATCGAACTGAAATTTGGGTATTATAAGTTTCTGATCCATATTCATAAACCATGTAAATTTCATGATCCTAAAGCTACCAGGAGGGGTACCTTTCATACAAACCCTCCTTTTAATTAATGTTCCTATTAGTAAAAGTTTTTTGTTTTTGAATGTATAGAACTGAAATTTGGACACTATAAGTTTAATATCCATTATCCGTGTAAATTTCATGATCCAAGAGTTACCAGGAGGGATACCTCCCATACAAACCCAAATTAAATTCAAACTTATAAAGAATAAATGTACAATAAAATTGCCACTTAAACTGATGTGATGCTAAGAAATGAAGGTTGGATGCAACCCGGAGGAGCGTGAAGAGTATTACATCTTCGGCATAGCTAATGATAGCCTTCTTTCTGTTTTTTTTCTTCAAAATGAGCAATTTACATACATTTTTTAATTATTTATTTATTTTTTTTTTTGTATAGTAGTTGAGGATCGATGTTGTTGCTGTTTGATGCTTTCTGATGAATTTTTTGTTACTTCTTGACGTCTCTACTGAGAGATAATTGCTTCTTGATGAATTACTTGTTACTTCTTGATGACTCCACTGATGCAGATTTATAAGTTAATAAAATTATGGCCTTTCGCCTTGTGTTATCGTAAGTTTAGGAATCGCAGCTTACAACATCCACTGATGCAGATTTATAAGTTAATAAAATTATGGCCTTTCGCCTTGAGTTATCGTAAGCTTAGGAATCGCAGCTTAATTTTATTTTATTTATTATTAAAATAATACTGCGCTCACAACATCAACGTCTGTGTCTGACTGTGTGCAAGAGATGTGTAATGGAGACATCTTTTTTTCATTCATACATTTTGTTGTTGGGCATGCCAAAATTATTTAGCTTTGACGCCCGTCAGTCAGTGATTTTTTGCACTATAAATCGGCATTGTTAACATTTCCCGCATGTTTTGTGTCGAGTTCTCCTACATTTTTTATTGTTTAAATTTTGTGCATAATTTGCTATTGCTCCTTGCGCTTATCTATATAATTAAACGGCACACATTGAAATTTTTAGTAGTTTCCTGCTTAAACCACTGAACCTATTTTGACAAAAAAAAAAATACCTATTGAAAGGTAACTTTCGCTTGATGTGAACTTTGAATAAATTATCAAGATAGGTCCAGGGCTTTAGGCGTAAAAAAGTGTTCAAAATAACCGCTTTATAACAACAAGTACAACACACAGCCGTTGATATGTGCGTGTGTGCGCGCTACATTAGAGAGGTTTGTGTGTTTGTGTGCCTCACTCTTCTGCTCTATTGCCGTTGAGATTGTGAATGCAGAAGAATGGGAGAATAGACAGGTTTGTATGCCTCACTCTTCTGCTCTACTGCCGTTGAGATTGTGAATGCAAAAGAATGGGAGAATAGACAGGTTTGTATGCCTCTCTCTTCTGTTCTATTGCTATACGCTCATCGGCGGTGTAAAGCTGTGTGCAGTCAGTGAACAGTTGTGAACGGAGGCAGACGTGTTTAGTGATGTGCGGCGGCCAGTTAGACTGCAAGCACAGCATAATCATGTACGACGGTCGATCGCTTAAACGGTCGATCATATTACCGTGTGATTGGAATGTGTGCTGACATAAGTATTTGATATATACTTATGTCTTTTTGTTTTTAATAATTGTATATTTATATATGTAAGAAAGTGTTCCATATTGGTATATTTATGTCATTGCATGAGCACACTACACCTCCCTTTTTTTTTAAAAATAACGTATTCTATGGAGTTATTTATATAAAGTATGTATTGTAATATGTATATATGTTAAGAAATATTAATAATCCATTAACTTAAAAATTAATAATATTTTTTTTTTTTTTTGTGTTACATATATGTATATATATGGGACTCTGTTATATACAGGGTTTTCCAATAAGAGGTGTTATTTTGATATTCAAAGAAAAATTACATTTTTTTTAGATGTTTTTTTCATTATAAAGAGAAAGGTATGCCGTTAATAATGGAAAACAACATCAGCCAAATGGCCACTACGACCACGCTTACAGGACCATATCCTTTTCATGACATTTCCCATAACCAAATCACAAAGTGGCTGCCCTATGTCCTCGATAGTCTCACGAATTCCATCTTTGAGGTCTTGAATCGTCGCTGGGCTGTTGGCGTAGACCTTACCTTTTACGTGGCCTCAAAGGAAGAAGTCGCAATGTGTTAAATCACAAGATCTCGATGGCAAATTGTGATCACCTCTTCCAGAAACTTTTCCCGTAAAATATCAATAGTCTCGTTGCTTGTGTAGCACGTAGCACCGTCTTGTTGAAAGTAAACGTTGTCCAGATCAATACCATCCAATTCCGGCCATAAAAAATCATTAATCATCTCTCGAAAGCGCAATCCATTCACCGTAACTGTTGCTCCAGCCTCATTTTTGAAAAAGTAAGGTCCAATGACCTCGCCGGACCATAAACCGCACCAAACAGTCACACTTTGAGGATGGAGAGGCTTTTCAACAATAACTCTTGGGTTTTCTGAGCCCCAAATGCGACAATATTTCTTGTTCACGTAGCCACCGGGGTGGAAATGGGCCTCATCAGTCAAGATGATCTTTCGATGAAATTCCGGATCATTTCAAGGACCCAATCACCAAAGACACGACGTTTTTGATGATCGGCCGGCTTGAGTTCTTGTGTTAACTGAATGAATCTTTGTGCAAAATACGGTGTAATGAAGTTTGTGGAATGCCCAACTCCAAAGAACGATGAGGAATGGACAAACCTGGGTTTTTTTTCAACACTTTGGGCTACAGCAGCAATATTCTCAGTTGTTCTTGAGCGACGTGCACGGGTTTTATTCTTCATATCACTAACTTATCCCAACAGCTCGAATATTTCCACCAATTTCTGTATTGCTGTCCGACAATATGCTTCACGACGACCCAAAAATGTTTTAGTTTTAGGAACCGTCTCTGCCAAATTTTCACCATTTTTATAGTGAATTTTAATAATTTCAATGCGTTGTTGAAGCGAGTATCGTTCCATTTTTATTAATGGCGTAGTTTCTACTTGTCAAATGTCAAAAAAATGACAGCTTCAAAAGTGACATCTACCAAAATAGCGGGCTATTCAATATAACACCTCTTATTGGAAAACACTTTATGAGTTTATTATGTATTATGTTAGAAAAACTTTTAAATGCATTTGTTTTAATTTCCTCCTATCAAGCCTTATTGCTTTAGAGTTTACGAATTGAAAAACTTTGATATATCTTTATGAACTTTTTGTTGTTTATTTTCATTATTTTCTATTACTATGTTTTCATTCTTTTCTATGCTGACTACCTTATATGGTCCTAGAACTTGATCTCCTATTTTTAATTTAAAATCTATTATTTTCTTATCATAGTATTCTTTTTGTTTTTGTTTATGTTTTTCTATCATTAAACTGGCTCTTTTAGCATAATCTTCTATGTTATAAAGTGGTTCGATTCTATCTATGTTATTAAAATGTTGAGGCAAATTTGAGTTTTTGCTAAAAACTAATTCTTATGGACAATAATCATGTGCCATAGATGGGGTTGTGTTGTAACAATACACAAAATATTGAAGCCATACGTCTCAATCAGTTTTATCAACTGCTATATATATACACT
>JBAMAV010001527.1:0-111607 GCA_037043315.1 Amiota communis | reverse complement strand
TTCATCTTTGATGACAATCCAGTCATTCATAGGCATGGTAGGGTTCTGCCGCTGCAGAAGCTGTAGCACCTTGCAGTGCTCCACCTTCATAACAGGCAACCAAATGCGAGCTCTCGGCCGCCTTGGGATGTCCCGAGCTGGGATAAGCTTAATCCTTAAGCCCTCCCAAGCATTGCTTATTTTAGCAATGCAATTGCCCAGAAACTCTAAGGACGGGCGATCGTCGCACTTTTTTTTTTTTTTTTATTTTATTAACCCGTGATAGTATAATTTTTACATTTTGGATGATTTTACGCTTATATATAGAGTTTAGTTTCTTTGACAACTTAACAACTAAGAAGATAATTATAAAATACATTTTTCATTAAATAGAGAACATGCTTTTTTAGAGTAAGGAAAATAGGGGATACAAAAAACCTTACAATTAAGAGTTTTACAAAAACTTAACCTAAGACTAGCACTATAGACTTAAAACTAAAAACTAGGGATCTGGACTTAATAAGTTAATTAAGAATTAGCTAATTAAGTGCCGATCTACACTTGGAAAGTGCATTATTTGATTCCTTATATTAAAACTATTAGTAATCTGTCGAATTTTTTCGTCAATCATGAGTATATCTGCCCTTTCGTGTAATAGGGAAGTGGAGTAGTAAAAAGGAAGATTAAATATCATTTTTAACAATTTATTTTGTAAGATCTGAAGTTTATTACGGTGACTTTTCGCGCAGTCACCCCAAACCTCCGAGCCGTATAACATAATTGGAAGTAGTATTTATATTTTTATTCTCTTAATTTTTAGCGGTTACAGATTTCTTATAATAATTTTTTATATTTTTATTCTTTTTTTTAAAACGGTTTACAGATTTTTTGGAAAGGGTTTTGTGTTGTCCAAAAGCGTTTTCTTGGTCATACTTTAGTAATTAAATGTTGAGTTTATTATTTCGCGTTAAGTTTACAATATAATGTTTATGATGAAGAAATGGTGAGATCTATGTTTGTGAAAGTTTGGTGAGTTGAGAACTGGGTGGGGCTACCATGACGAGATTTTCAGATATAATCACATCTTCTAAAATTTTCTCACGTGCATTTGTACTTGTAGAGCCCCAGAAAGGGCTCCAGGCGTTAAAGTCGCCTGAAATAAAAATGGGAGAAGGTAATTAAGTAAGAACATTATTGATATCAGAGCTAGAAAATGTTTGAGAGGGTGGAATATATGTATTCAAAATTGTTATCTTAAGCCCAATGTTGATCACAATGGCCAAAGTAGCTATGTTAGATTGAATTGGTATAACTTCATGATCTATACCCTTCTTGATTAATATAGCAATGCCTTGTTTGCTTGTAAGGTTGTGTGAAAAATTAAAAAAATAGTTTATGTAGTTGACCATGATTGTGGGGGAGAAATTGTGTTTAATATGTGTTTCTTGGAGGCAGATAATCGTAGGATTGCGCTCTTTTATTAACACTTGTAGATCAGTGAGGTTGTTGAGAATTATACTATCTAAAAATTTAAATTTAAAGAAATATTATCATCTTCATTATTATTATAAAAACTTATATTATGGTTGGTTGGTTTCCGTGGCTGGCTCGCATAAACCACTACAAGCCACAATTAGCACTAGAGTGCCGTTTTGATACCTCGCCGAACGCAATCAGTATTACTAAATCCAACCTGTCGAATTTAGGTATTTGAGTAAATCACCCGGACATGTGGCTGAACAGTCCGAGAGATTGTCTATGAAATATTTGCCCAGAAACTTATTTCTAGTCTTTGCCAAGGCTGGGCATTGACATAGAAAGTGGGTGAGTGGATCCTCTTCCTCTTCGTTTCCGCAGCTCCTACAATGGCTTCTAAACGGAATACCCAGTCTCTCCGCGTGCATACCTACACACCAGTGACCGGTAAAAACCGCTGTGAGCCTTGCGGTATCTGTTAATGAGTCTAAAAGACCTATTTTCGTTGTAACAGGGCCAAGTAGCACGTGCCGCTCTGCAAGATTCAAGATCTTTCCACCGTCTGTTAGCCAGCTGAAGCGGAAAAACAGGAAGTTGCTTCTCTTGACGACCGCCAGGGGAATCGAGACCTGTTCCGCCAACGATACATCAAGAGAAGCACCAGAACGAGCCAATTCGTCAGCCTTCTCATTCCCCTCTATGTTCCTATGGCCGGGAACCCATAAGAGAGTGATATCAGCTTGACGACTTAGCTCGCTCATCGTCGACCTGCATTCCTTAACGAGCTTTGACTTCACAGTGGTGGATTGCAGTGCTTTGAGTGCCGCCTGGCTGTCAACGAAGATAGCTATCTTACGACCTTTCGGTGCGTTATTTTTGGCCAGCCGACATGCTTCCCTAATGGCAAGGACCTCCGCCTGAAAGACTATGGCCTCGTCGGGTAGCCGGAAAGAGTGGTCCAAGCTTATTTGTGGTGAGTGCACCCCTGCTCCTACACCGCATTCCATCTTCGACCCATCCGTGAAGATTGAAATGTCAAAATCACTCTGAAAGTTGTTCTCTTTCCATTCCATCCTGGTAGGAAATTTTACCTTGAAGTCGCTCTCAAAGCTTTGTGCGCCTCTGTATAGTCTGTTGTTTTCTTGAACATAGGATTGTTAACCACTCCTAGTATATTGCTATGTCCATATGGTCGTTCTGCCCAGCAGCCGGTTTCTTACCGCGCTGTTGCAGACCATGTTTTTGATATGGAGGTCAATTGGGAGAAGATATAGCAGCACATTGAGTGCTGCCGTAGGGCACGTGCGCATGGCTCCTGTGATTCCTACACATGCCGACCTCTGCACCCCGCTAAATTTGTGCACTATGTAGCTCTTTCCTAAAGCTGGCCACCAAACAATTGCCCCATATGTAAGAATCGGACGCACTATCGCTGTGTACATCCATGCTGTTATTTTAGGGCGTAGGCCCCATCTTTTACCAAGAAATCTTCTGCAAGAGTAATAGGCCACAGAGGCTTTCCTAGCCCGTAGCTCTATATTGGATTTCCAATTGAGTTTTGCGTCCAGCATAACTCCCAGGTACTTGGTCTTGTTGGAAACATGAAGCTGTTGTCCATTCAGAAGAGGAAGGGGGAAAGTCGGTATTTTGGTTTTCATTGTGAAAAGCATCAGTTCCGTCTTGCTTGGGTTAACGTTTAGACCACATCCTGTGGCCCATTTTAACAGTCTCCCCAGAGCTCCCTGCATGATGTTGCTTATCACACTAGGAAACATCCCTGATACCATGATCACAACGTCGTCCGCATAGGTGACTACCCTTGCCCCTGTCTGCTCTAAAACCTTGAGAATGTTATCTATGACTAACAGCCACAGCAGTGGAGAGATTACCCCGGCCTGTGGTGTCCCTCTACTGACATATCTGGTTAGAGTCGAGTTTCCTAACTCTGACTGCACTGTTCTGGTTTTAAGCATGTTAACTATCCATTCCCCAATGTCTTCCTCTACGCCAATCCTAGCTAGAGAATCCTGGATAGCACGTGTACTAACATTATTGAATGCACCCTCTATATCTAAGAATGCTGCGAGAGAATATTGTTTATAGTAAATCGCCCTCTCTGCCGTGCGGACAACCTCATGTAGAGCCGTTTCCGTGGATCTACCCTTGAGGTATGCGTGCTGGCAAGTCGAGATGGGAAATTTATCAATAATGGACCGAAGATGGAGCTCCAATACCCTTTCCATCGTCTTCAAGAGGAACGATGTTAGGCTGATTGGCCTGAAATCTTTTGCGGAGTCATGAGACTAATTTTCCCAGCCTTTGGTATGAAGACTACCTTGACTCTTCTCCAACTCATTGGTATGTGGTTTAGACCAATACATGCCCTAAAAATCAACCTTAGCCACGGAACTACCCTGTCCCGTAGCTTCTGTAGCATTATCGGAAGAATTCCGTCCATGCCATGCGATTTATAGGGCGAAATCGTATTGATTGAGTGTGTGATCTTGTCCTCTGTGAAGATCGAGTCAACGTCTCGTGAAGTTTGCCGTAACCGTACGGGTACTTCCGAATCAGTTGTCGTATCTTTACAGTCGGGGAAATGTGTTTTTAGTAGGAGATCAAGTGTCTCAGCAGATGATTCCGTCCATGTTCCGTCTTCCTTTTTCAAGAAAGAGGGATTTACCCGTTCCTTGGCCAGAACTTTTCCTAATCTTGCTGAGACAGAAGTAGACTCGATCGACTCACAAAACTCCTTCCAACCATTATTTTTGGCGTTCCTTTATGGCTCCTTCTAATTGGACAGGATATCTTATACGCTTTGCTGAAAGCTTCCTCAAGATATTTAACCCTCCTTTCAATTTCGTCCTTGGAGTCAATGTTTGAGCATGTAAAGGTATTCATTTTCGATTTAGCTACCCTTGTAAAAACATCCCATTTTATATTGCGTGGGTTTCTAAATGGAACAGAAACCGTTGTCCTCAAATTCAGATTGTAGAGTAGCCAACTGTGATCCGAGAAAGATCTTTTGTTGGAAACTCTCCAGTTTTCAACCTGAACCTCTGAATTTTCGGACAGAAGAGTTATATCTAGTACCTCTTCCCACCCCGGGAAGCCTTCTGTAATAGGGAATGTGTAGGTTGGAGTATTTCCTCTATTGCAAACTAGCAGACTGGAACTACTAATAAAATTAAAAAGCGACTCACCCCTTTCGTTATCCTCGGTGCTTCCCCATAGCGTATGGCGTGCATTGGCGTCGCATCCTAGAAGTAGGGGAGTGTTGCTGGCTTTCGCACTGGCGGTCAACTGCGCAACCTCATCCGGAGGCGCCTCTTTGTTGTGCGCCATGTACACCGATGCTATAAACATGGCTTTCTCCTCCAGCACTTCGATTTTAACGGTTGTCAAATCACCTGTGCAGAATTGAGGGCAAAGGAAAGAATTTACATTGCTTTTGACTAAAATACATGTTCTTGGCTTGTCACATACCTTAGCGTATAGTATCTTGTAGTTTTTGTTTCTGAGCCCCAAAATGTCAGTGCCTCTGACCCAAGGCTCTTGGACGATGCATATGTCAACGTCCTCCTCGCCTAGGAAGACGGCAAGATTATCCGAGGCATTCTTGGAATGCTTTAGGTTAATCTGCACGACCTTCAGCATCGGTAGTTGGTTTCTTTGGGGTGCTTGTTGCTTCGTCCTGAAGCGTAAGGTCATCCATCAGCTTGTTTGCAACCTGCAACTCATCTGATTCTTCTTCTGATGACCGGAAAATTTTTAGTTTGGCGTACCTCACGCCAAACCGCATTTTGTGGTCAGTTTTCTCCAACTCCTTAACAGAATCTTCGTTTATGGAGAGGAGCAGAGACATGCTGCTCTTTTGTTGACCTTCATCTTTGATGACAATCCAGTCATTCATAGGCATGGTAGGGTTCTGCCGCTGCAGAAGCTGTAGCACCTTGCAGTGCTCCACCTTCATAACAGGCAACCAAATGCGAGCTCTCGGCCGCCTTGGGATGTCCCGAGCTGGGATAAGCTTAATCCTTAAGCCCTCCCAAGCATTGCTTATTTTAGCAATGCAATTGCCCAGAAACTCTAAGGACGGGCGATCGTCGCACTTTTTTTTTTTTTTTTATTTTATTAACCCGTGATAGTATAATTTTTACATTTTGGATGATTTTACGCTTATATATAGAGTTTAGTTTCTTTGACAACTTAACAACTAAGAAGATAATTATAAAATACATTTTTCATTAAATAGAGAACATGCTTTTTTAGAGTAAGGAAAATAGGGGATACAAAAAACCTTACAATTAAGAGTTTTACAAAAACTTAACCTAAGACTAGCACTATAGACTTAAAACTAAAAACTAGGGATCTGGACTTAATAAGTTAATTAAGAATTAGCTAATTAAGTGCCGATCTACACTTGGAAAGTGCATTATTTGATTCCTTATATTAAAACTATTAGTAATCTGTCGAATTTTTTCGTCAATCATGAGTATATCTGCCCTTTCGTGTAATAGGGAAGTGGAGTAGTAAAAAGGAAGATTAAATATCATTTTTAACAATTTATTTTGTAAGATCTGAAGTTTATTACGGTGACTTTTCGCGCAGTCACCCCAAACCTCCGAGCCGTATAACATAATTGGAAGTAGTATTTATATTTTTATTCTCTTAATTTTTAGCGGTTACAGATTTCTTATAATAATTTTTTATATTTTTATTCTTTTTTTTAAAACGGTTTACAGATTTTTTGGAAAGGGTTTTGTGTTGTCCAAAAGCGTTTTCTTGGTCATACTTTAGTAATTAAATGTTGAGTTTATTATTTCGCGTTAAGTTTACAATATAATGTTTATGATGAAGAAATGGTGAGATCTATGTTTGTGAAAGTTTGGTGAGTTGAGAACTGGGTGGGGCTACCATGACGAGATTTTCAGATATAATCACATCTTCTAAAATTTTCTCACGTGCATTTGTACTTGTAGAGCCCCAGAAAGGGCTCCAGGCGTTAAAGTCGCCTGAAATAAAAATGGGAGAAGGTAATTAAGTAAGAACATTATTGATATCAGAGCTAGAAAATGTTTGAGAGGGTGGAATATATGTATTCAAAATTGT
Organism: Amiota communis; assembly: GCA_037043315.1. Classification (NCBI taxonomy): domain Eukaryota; kingdom Metazoa; phylum Arthropoda; class Insecta; order Diptera; family Drosophilidae; genus Amiota; species Amiota communis. The sequence goes on along the minus strand of JBAMAV010001527.1, from coordinate 105,040 downwards.
TATCTTAAGCCCAATGTTGATCACAATGGCCAAAGTAGCTATGTTAGATTGAATTGGTATAACTTCATGATCTATACCCTTCTTGATTAATATAGCAATGCCTTGTTTGCTTGTAAGGTTGTGTGAAAAATTAAAAAAATAGTTTATGTAGTTGACCATGATTGTGGGGGAGAAATTGTGTTTAATATGTGTTTCTTGGAGGCAGATAATCGTAGGATTGCGCTCTTTTATTAACACTTGTAGATCAGTGAGGTTGTTGAGAATTATACTATCTAAAAATTTAAATTTAAAGAAATATTATCATCTTCATTATTATTATAAAAACTTATATTATGGTTGGTTGGTTTCCGTGGCTGGCTCGCATAAACCACTACAAGCCACAATTAGCACTAGAGTGCCGTTTTGATACCTCGCCGAACGCAATCAGTATTACTAAATCCAACCTGTCGAATTTAGGTATTTGAGTAAATCACCCGGACATGTGGCTGAACAGTCCGAGAGATTGTCTATGAAATATTTGCCCAGAAACTTATTTCTAGTCTTTGCCAAGGCTGGGCATTGACATAGAAAGTGGGTGAGTGGATCCTCTTCCTCTTCGTTTCCGCAGCTCCTACAATGGCTTCTAAACGGAATACCCAGTCTCTCCGCGTGCATACCTACACACCAGTGACCGGTAAAAACCGCTGTGAGCCTTGCGGTATCTGTTAATGAGTCTAAAAGACCTATTTTCGTTGTAACAGGGCCAAGTAGCACGTGCCGCTCTGCAAGATTCAAGATCTTTCCACCGTCTGTTAGCCAGCTGAAGCGGAAAAACAGGAAGTTGCTTCTCTTGACGACCGCCAGGGGAATCGAGACCTGTTCCGCCAACGATACATCAAGAGAAGCACCAGAACGAGCCAATTCGTCAGCCTTCTCATTCCCCTCTATGTTCCTATGGCCGGGAACCCATAAGAGAGTGATATCAGCTTGACGACTTAGCTCGCTCATCGTCGACCTGCATTCCTTAACGAGCTTTGACTTCACAGTGGTGGATTGCAGTGCTTTGAGTGCCGCCTGGCTGTCAACGAAGATAGCTATCTTACGACCTTTCGGTGCGTTATTTTTGGCCAGCCGACATGCTTCCCTAATGGCAAGGACCTCCGCCTGAAAGACTATGGCCTCGTCGGGTAGCCGGAAAGAGTGGTCCAAGCTTATTTGTGGTGAGTGCACCCCTGCTCCTACACCGCATTCCATCTTCTACCCATCCGTGAAGATTGAAATGTCAAAATCACTCTGAAAGTTGTTCTCTTTCCATTCCATCCTGGTAGGAAATTTTACCTTGAAGTCGCTCTCAAAGCTTTGTGCGCCTCTGTATAGTCTGTTGTTTTCTTGAACATAGGATTGTTAACCACTCCTAGTATATTGCTATGTCCATATGGTCGTTCTGCCCAGCAGCCGGTTTCTTACCGCGCTGTTGCAGACCATGTTTTTGATATGGAGGTCAATTGGGAGAAGATATAGCAGCACATTGAGTGCTGCCGTAGGGCACGTGCGCATGGCTCCTGTGATTCCTACACATGCCGACCTCTGCACCCCGCTAAATTTGTGCACTATGTAGCTCTTTCCTAAAGCTGGCCACCAAACAATTGCCCCATATGTAAGAATCGGACGCACTATCGCTGTGTACATCCATGCTGTTATTTTAGGGCGTAGGCCCCATCTTTTACCAAGAAATCTTCTGCAAGAGTAATAGGCCACAGAGGCTTTCCTAGCCCGTAGCTCTATATTGGATTTCCAATTGAGTTTTGCGTCCAGCATAACTCCCAGGTACTTGGTCTTGTTGGAAAGATGAAGCTGTTGTCCATTCAGAAGAGGAAGGGGGAAAATCGGTATTTTGGTTTTCATTGTGAAAAGCATCAGTTCCGTCTTGCTTGGGTTAACGTTTAGACCACATCCTGTGGCCCATTTTAACAGTCTCCCCAGAGCTCCCTGCATGATGTTGCTTATCACACTAGGAAACATCCCTGATACCATGATCACAACGTCGTCCGCATAGGTGACTACCCTTGCCCCTGTCTGCTCTAAAACCTTGAGAATGTTATCTATGACTAACAGCCACAGCAGTGGAGAGATTACCCCGGCCTGTGGTGTCCCTCTACTGACATATCTGGTTAGAGTCGAGTTTCCTAACTCTGACTGCACTGTTCTGGTTTTAAGCATGTTAACTATCCATTCCCCAATGTCTTCCTCTACGCCAATCCTAGCTAGAGAATCCTGGATAGCACGTGTACTAACATTATTGAATGCACCCTCTATATCTAAGAATGCTGCGAGAGAATATTGTTTATAGTAAATCGCCCTCTCTGCCGTGCGGACAACCTCATGTAGAGCCGTTTCCGTGGATCTACCCTTGAGGTATGCGTGCTGGCAAGTCGAGATGGGAAATTTATCAATAATGGACCGAAGATGGAGCTCCAATACCCTTTCCATCGTCTTCAAGAGGAACGATGTTAGGCTGATTGGCCTGAAATCTTTTGCGGACTCATGACTAATTTTCCCAGCCTTTGGTATGAAGACTACCTTGACTCTTCTCCAACTCATTGGTATGTGGTTTAGACCAATACATGCCCTAAAAATCAACCTTAGCCACGGAACTACCCTGTCCCGTAGCTTCTGTAGCATTATCGGAAGAATTCCGTCCATGCCATGCGATTTATAGGGCGAAATCGTATTGATTGAGTGTGTGATCTTGTCCTCTGTGAAGATCGAGTCAACGTCTCGTGAAGTTTGCCGTAACCGTACGGGTACTTCCGAATCAGTTGTCGTATCTTTACAGTCGGGGAAATGTGTTTTTAGTAGGAGATCAAGTGTCTCAGCAGATGATTCCGTCCATGTTCCGTCTTCCTTTTTCAAGAAAGAGGGATTTACCCGTTCCTTGGCCAGAACTTTTCCTAATCTTGCTGAGACAGAAGTAGACTCGATCGACTCACAAAACTCCTTCCAACCATTATTTTTGGCGTTCCTTTATGGCTCCTTCTCATTGGACAGGATATCTTATACGCTTTGCTGAAAGCTTCCTCAAGATATTTAACCCTCCTTTCAATTTCGTCCTTGGAGTCAATGTTTGAGCATGTAAAGGTATTCATTTTCGATTTAGCTACCCTTGTAAAAACATCCCATTTTATATTGCGTGGGTTTCTAAATGGAACAGAATCCGTTGTCCTCAAATTCAGATTGTAGAGTAGCCAACTGTGATCCGAGAAAGATCTTTTGTTGGAAACTCTCCAGTTTTCAACCTGAACCTCTGAATTTTCGGACAGAAGAGTTATATCTAGTACCTCTTCCCACCCCGGGAAGCCTTCTGTAATAGGGAATGTGTAGGTTGGAGTATTTCCTCTATTGCAAACTAGCAGACTGGAACTACTAATAAAATTAAAAAGCGACTCACCCCTTTCGTTATCCTCGGTGCTTCCCCATAGCGTATGGCGTGCATTGGCGTCGCATCCTAGAAGTAGGGGAGTGTTGCTGGCTTTCGCACTGGCGGTCAACTGCGCAACCTCATCCGGAGGCGCCTCTTTGTTGTGCGCCATGTACACCGATGCTATAAACATGGCTTTCTCCTCCAGCACTTCGATTTTAACGGTTGTCAAATCACCTGTGCAGAATTGAGGGCAAAGGAAAGAATTTACATTGCTTTTGACTAAAATACATGTTCTTGGCTTGTCACATACCTTAGCGTATAGTATCTTGTAGTTTTTGTTTCTGAGCCCCAGAATGTCAGTGCCTCTGACCCAAGGCTCTTGGACGATGCATATGTCAACGTCCTCCTCGCCTAGGAAGACGGCAAGATTATCCGAGGCATTCTTGGAATGCTTTAGGTTAATCTGCACGACCTTCAGCATCGGTAGTTGGTTTCTTTGGGGTGCTTGTTGCTTCGTCCTGAAGCGTAAGGTCATCCATCAGCTTGTTTGCAACCTGCAACTCATCTGATTCTTCTTCTGATGACCGGAAAATTTTTAGTTTGGCGTACCTCACGCCAAACCGCATTTTGTGGTCAGTTTTCTCCAACTCCTTAACAGAATCTTCGTTTATGGAGAGGAGCAGAGACATGCTGCTCTTTTGTTGACCTTCATCTTTGATGACAATCCAGTCATTCATAGGCATGGTAGGGTTCTGCCGCTGCAGAAGTTGTAGCACCTTGCAGTGCTCCACCTTCATAACAGGCAACCAAATGCGAGCTCTCGGCCGCCTTGGGATGTCCCGAGCTGGGATAAGCTTAATCCTTAAGCCCTCCCAAGCATTGCTTATTTTAGCAATGCAATTGCCCAGAAACTCTAAGGACGGGCGATCGTCGCACTTTTTTTTTTTTTTTTATTTTATTAACCCGTGATAGTATAATTTTTACATTTTGGATGATTTTACGCTTATATATAGAGTTTAGTTTCTTTGACAACTTAACAACTAAGAAGATAATTATAAAATACATTTTTCATTAAATAGAGAACATGCTTTTTTAGAGTAAGGAAAATAGGGGATACAAAAAACCTTACAATTAAGAGTTTTACAAAAACTTAACCTAAGACTAGCACTATAGACTTAAAACTAAAAACTAGGGATCTGGACTTAATAAGTTAATTAAGAATTAGCTAATTAAGTGCCGATCTACACTTGGAAAGTGCATTATTTGATTCCTTATATTAAAACTACTAGTAATCTGTCGAATTTTTTCGTCAATCATGAGTATATCTGCCCTTTCGTGTAATAGGGAAGTGGAGTAGTAAAAAGGAAGATTAAATATCATTTTTAACAATTTATTTTGTAAGATCTGAAGTTTATTACGGTGACTTTTCGCGCAGTCACCCCAAACCTCCGAGCCGTATAACATAATTGGAAGTAGTATTTATATTTTTATTCTCTTAATTTTTAGCGGTTACAGATTTCTTATGATAATTTTTTATATTTTTATTCTTTTTTTTAAAACGGTTTACAGATTTTTTGGAAAGGGTTTTGTGTTGTCCAAAAGCGTTTTCTTGGTCATACTTTAGTAATTAAATGTTGAGTTTATTATTTCGCGTTAAGTTTACAATATAATGTTTATGATGAAGAAATGGTGAGATCTATGTTTGTGAAAGTTTGGTGAGTTGAGAACTGGGTGGGGCTACCATGACGAGATTTTCAGATATAATCACATCTTCTAAAATTTTCTCACGTGCATTTGTACTTGTAGAGCCCCAGAAAGGGCTCCAGGCGTTAAAGTCGCCTGAAATAAAAATGGGAGAAGGTAATTAAGTAAGAACATTATTGATATCAGAGCTAGAAAATGTTTGAGAGGGTGGAATATATGTATTCAAAATTGTTATCTTAAGCCCAATGTTGATCACAATGGCCAAAGTAGCTATGTTAGATTGAATTGGTATAACTTCATGATCTATACCCTTCTTGATTAAGATAGCAATGCCTTGTTTGCTTGTAAGGTTGTGTGAAAAATTAAAAAAATAGTTTATGTAGTTGACCATGATTGTGGGGGAGAAATTGTGTTTAATATGTGTTTCTTGGAGGCAGATAATCGTAGGATTGCGCTCTTTTATTAACACTTGTAGATCAGTGAGGTTGTTGAGAATTATACTATCTAAAAATTTAAATTTAAAGAAATATTATCATCTTCATTGTTATTATAAAAACTTATATTATGGTTGGTTGGTTTCCGTGGCTGGCTCGCATAAACCACTACAAGCCACAATTAGCACTAGAGTGCCGTTTTGATACCTCGCCGAACGCAATCAGTATTACTAAATCCAACCTGTCGAATTTAGGTATTTGAGTAAATCACCCGGACATGTGGCTGAACAGTCCGAGAGATTGTCTATGAAATATTTGCCCAGAAACTTATTTCTAGTCTTTGCCAAGGCTGGGCATTGACATAGAAAGTGGGTGAGTGGATCCTCTTCCTCTTCGTTTCCGCAGCTCCTACAATGGCTTCTAAACGGAATACCCAGTCTCTCCGCGTGCATACCTACACACCAGTGACCGGTAAAAACCGCTGTGAGCCTTGCGGTATCTGTTAATGAGTCTAAAAGACCTATTTTCGTTGTAACAGGGCCAAGTAGCACGTGCCGCTCTGCAAGATTCAAGATCTTTCCACCGTCTGTTAGCCAGCTGAAGCGAAAAAACAGGAAGTTGCTTCTCTTGACGACCGCCAGGGGAATCGAGACCTGTTCCGCCAACGATACATCAAGAGAAGCACCAGAACGAGCCAATTCGTCAGCCTTCTCATTCCCCTCTATGTTCCTATGGCCGGGAACCCATAAGAGAGTGATATCAGCTTGACGACTTAGCTCGCTCATCGTCGACCTGCATTCCTTAACGAGCTTTGACTTCACAGTGGTGGATTGCAGTGCTTTGAGTGCCGCCTGGCTGTCAACGATGATAGCTATCTTACGACCTTTCGGTGCGTTATTTTTGGCCAGCCGACATGCTTCCCTAATGGCAAGGACCTCCGCCTGAAAGACTATGGCCTCGTCGGGTAGCCGGAAAGAGTGGTCCAAGCTTATTTGTGGTGAGTGCACCCCTGCTCCTACACCGCATTCCATCTTCGACCCATCCGTGAAGATTGAAATGTCAAAATCACTCTGAAAGTTGTTCTCTTTCCATTCCATCCTGGTAGGAAATTTTACCTTGAAGTCGCTCTCAAAGCTTTGTGCGCCTCTGTATAGTCTGTTGTTTTCTTGAACATAGGATTGTTAACCACTCCTAGTATATTGCTATGTCCATATGGTCGTTCTGTCCAACATCCGGTTTCTTTTAACCTTACCGCGCTGTTGCAGACCATGTTTTTGATATGGAGATCAATTGGGAGAAGATATAGCAGCACATTGAGTGCTGCCGTAGGGCACGTGCGCATGGCTCCTGTGATTCCTACACATGCCGACCTCTGCACCCCGCTAAATTTGTGCACTATGTAGCTCTTTCCTAAAGCTGGCCACCAAACAATTGCCCCATATGTAAGAATCGGACGCACTATCGCTGTGTACATCCATGCTGTTATTTTAGGGCGTAGGCCCCCATCTTTTACCAAGAAATCTTCTGCAAGAGTAATAGGCCACAGAGGCTTTCCTAGCCCGTAGCTCTATATTGGATTTCCAATTGAGTTTTGCGTCCAGCATAACTCCCAGGTACTTGGTCTTGTTGGAAACATGAAGCTGTTGTCCATTCAGAAGAGGAAGGGGGAAAGTCGGTATTTTGGTTTTCATTGTGAAAAGCATCAGTTCCGTCTTGCTTGGGTTAACGTTTAGACCACATCCTGTGGCCCATTTTAACAGTCTCCCCAGAGCTCCCTGCATGATGTTGCTTATCACACTAGGAAACATCCCTGATACCATGATCACAACGTCGTCCGCATAGGTGACTACCCTTGCCCCTGTCTGCTCTAAAACCTTGAGAATGTTATCTATGACTAACAGCCACAGCAGTGGAGAGATTACCCCGGCCTGTGGTGTCCCTCTACTGACATATCTGGTTAGAGTCGAGTTTCCTAACTCTGACTGCACTGTTCTGGTTTTAAGCATGTTAACTATCCATTCCCCAATGTCTTCCTCTACGCCAATCCTAGCTAGAGAATCCTGGATAGCACGTGTACTAACATTATTGAATGCACCCTCTATATCTAAGAATGCTGCGAGAGAATATTGTTTATAGTAAATCGCCCTCTCTGCCGTGCGGACAACCTCATGTAGAGCCGTTTCCGTGGATCTACCCTTGAGGTATGCGTGCTGGCAAGTCGAGATGGGAAATTTATCAATAATGGACCGAAGATGGAGCTCCAATACCCTTTCCATCGTCTTCAAGAGGAACGATGTTAGGCTGATTGGCCTGAAATCTTTTGCGGACTCATGACTAATTTTCCCAGCCTTTGGTATGAAGACTACCTTGACTCTTCTCCAACTCATTGGTATGTGGTTTAGACCAATACATGCCCTAAAAATCAACCTTAGCCACGGAACTACCCTGTCCCGTAGCTTCTGTAGCATTATCGGAAGAATTCCGTCCATGCCATGCGATTTATAGGGCGAAATCGTATTGATTGAGTGTGTGATCTTGTCCTCTGTGAAGATCGAGTCAACGTCTCGTGAAGTTTGCCGTAACCGTCCGAATCAGTTGTCGTATCTTTACAGTCGGGGAAATGTGTTTTTAGTAGGAGATCAAGTGTCTCAGCAGATGATTCCGTCCATGTTCCGTCTTCCTTTTTCAAGAAAGAGGGATTTACCCGTTCCTTGGCCAGAACTTTTCCTAATCTTGCTGAGACAGAAGTAGACTCGATCGACTCACAAAACTCCTTCCAACCATTATTTTTGGCGTTCCTTTATGGCTCCTTCTCATTGGACAGGATATCTTATACGCTTTGATTTTATATTGCGTGGGTTTCTAAATGGAACAGAATCCGTTGTCCTCAAATTCAGATTGTAGAGTAGCCAACTGTGATCCGAGAAAGATCTTTTGTTGGAAACTCTCCAGTTTTCAACCTGAACCTCTGAATTTTCGGACAGAAGAGTTATATCTAGTACCTCTTCCCACCCCGGGAAGCCTTCTGTAATAGGGAATGTGTAGGTTGGAGTATTTCCTCTATTGCAAACTAGCAGACTGGAACTACTAATAAAATTAAAAAGCGACTCACCCCTTTCGTTATCCTCGGTGCTTCCCCATAGCGTATGGCGTACATTGGCGTCGCATCCTAGAAGTAGGGGAGTGTTGCTGGCTTTCGCACTGGCGGTCAACTGCGCAACCTCATCCGGAGGCGCCTCTTTGTTGTGCGCCATGTACACTGATGCTATAAACATGGCTTTCTCCTCCAGCACTTCGATTTTAACGGTTGTCAAATCACCTGTGCAGAATTGAGGGCAAAGGAAAGAATTTACATTGCTTTTGACTAAAATACATGTTCTTGGCTTGTCACATACCTTAGCGTATAGTATCTTGTAGTTTTTGTTTCTGAGCCCCAGAATGTCAGTGCCTCTGACCCAAGGCTCTTGGACGATGCATATGTCAACGTCCTCCTCGCCTAGGAAGACGGCAAGATTATCCGAGGCATTCTTGGAATGCTTTAGGTTAATCTGCACGACCTTCAGCATCGGTAGTTGGTTTCTTTGGGGTGCTTGTTGCTTCGTCCTGAAGCGTAAGGTCATCCATCAGCTTGTTTGCAACCTGCAACTCATCTGATTCTTCTTCTGATGACCGGAAAATTTTTAGTTTGGCGTACCTCACGCCAAACCGCATTTTGTGGTCAGTTTTCTCCAACTCCTTAACAGAATCTTCGTTTATGGAGAGGAGCAGAGACATGCTGCTCTTTTGTTGACCTTCATCTTTGATGACAATCCAGTCATTCATAGGCATGGTAGGGTTCTGCCGCTGCAGAAGCTGTAGCACCTTGCAGTGCTCCACCTTCATAACAGGCAACCAAATGCGAGCTCTCGGCCGCCTTGGGATGTCCCGAGCTGGGATAAGCTTAATCCTTAAGCCCTCCCAAGCATTGCTTATTTTAGCAATGCAATTGCCCAGAAACTCTAAGGACGGGCGATCGTCGCACTTTTTTTTTTTTTTTTATTTTATTAACCCGTGATAGTATAATTTTTACATTTTGGATGATTTTACGCTTATATATAGAGTTTAGTTTCTTTGACAACTTAACAACTAAGAAGATAATTATAAAATACATTTTTCATTAAATAGAGAACATGCTTTTTTAGAGTAAGGAAAATAGGGGATACAAAAAACCTTACAATTAAGAGTTTTACAAAAACTTAACCTAAGACTAGCACTATAGACTTAAAACTAAAAACTAGGGATCTGGACTTAATAAGTTAATTAAGAATTAGCTAATTAAGTGCCGATCTACACTTGGAAAGTGCATTATTTGATTCCTTATATTAAAACTATTAGTAATCTGTCGAATTTTTTCGTCAATCATGAGTATATCTGCCCTTTCGTGTAATAGGGAAGTGGAGTAGTAAAAAGGAAGATTAAATATCATTTTTAACAATTTATTTTGTAAGATCTGAAGTTTATTACGGTGACTTTTCGCGCAGTCACCCCAAACCTCCGAGCCGTATAACATAATTGGAACGAATATCAATTTATAAATTATAAGTTTGTTTTTTATTGAAAGTTTAGACTTTCTATTGATAAAGGGATATAGGATTCTTAGCGTCTTATTTGTTTTATCGATTGTCCTATTTATATGCAAACGAAACGTTAGTTTGCTGTCTATATTTAAGCCAAGATATTTAATGCAGTTATCCCAACTTATTGATTGGGAATTGAGCACTAGGTTAGAGATTAGTAAATGGCAGGACTTACGCATCCGGGTGAAGTATATGGCGTTGGTTTTATTGGCATTTAGCTTAATTTTCCATCTATGGATGTATTTATCATAGATGACAAAAGCATCCTCAAGGTTTTGATGAATAACACTATGGATATTACCGGAGCAGAAGATGGCAGTGTCGTCGGCGAAGATTAATGCATGACAATGGTTCAGAGTTGGAATGTCGTATGTGTATAGATTATAGAGCAAGGGTCCTAGCACCGAACCCTGAGGAACACCAGCCGTTATCAATTTTCTATCAGAACTTACACCATCCATATATACACAAAAATATCTCTCAGATAGAAAACTGCGAATCATTCTTACAAGGTATAGAGGGGTACCGGTTTGCATTAGCTTGTGTATGAGGCCATTGTGCCACACAGTATCAAAAGCAGCTTGAATGTCCAGTGTGACCATGCCTACCGAATCCTTTGATTTTAGTTTGTTTGTAACAAATTGTTTGAGATTATTGAGGGGATAAATACAACTGAGGGTGGGCCTAAAGCCGTATTGAAAAGATGGGAGAATGTTGTTTCTTTCAATGAATGTGTTTAACCTTCCTTTAATTATTCGCTCAAAGACTTTGGAGAAACCACACAAGAGACTTATAGGGCGGTAGCTTTCTGGTGAGTCAACAGGTTTACCTGGCTTTGCAATCGCCACAATTTTAGCTAACTTCCAGTTGCGTGGGAAGTATCCAATGTCTACACATCTATTCAAAATAAGAGGAAGTAAATTTAGAGCACGTGAGGGGAGATGCTTTAGGCAGATATTAGGTATATTATCTGGACCTGGAGACTTTTTAGTTTTTAAGAAGCGAATCACATCCTTAACTTCCGCAAGGGTGATTGTTTGGTTATTTGTGATCTCAGCAGTGACCAGGGTGTTCAGCGACCTATTTACTAATACCTCAGTGGAGATAATCTGAGAGTGCATCGGTGGAGTGATGCTTTTTCTCAAAGATTTCACTCAGAATTTTGGTTTTTTGTTCTCTGGTACTATGAATTTGATCATTATAACAAAAGCTTGGGACGAATAGTTTCTTGTTTTTAATTATTTTTGTTATTTTCCAGAATGATTTAGAGTTTGTCTCAAGGCGGGAAAGTTTATTGTTCCAGTTAATGTTATTAAATTCTAACAATTGTACTTTAATTTGACGATTTAGGAAATTTAATCTGGCTTTGTATATTGGATGCCTATTTCTTATCCAGAGTCTTCGCGTAATGTTACGTATTTTTATAAGCTCTACAATATTGTCAGGGGTTTGGTGTTAAATGGGAGGGTGATATAGGATTTGGGTACGGCTTGGTCGATTGCACCGCAGACGCTAGTTGTCATGAAGTCAATAATGTAGTCAATTTCGTTACTGGAGTATAGTGAATTTTCGTTAAAGGTTGGTATTATTCGGAAGCGTTGGTTTAGGATATGTCTGAACATCTTCCAATTTGCTTTTGAATATAGTAGGGTCTGCTTGTTTGAACTGGTTAAGGTCGAATTCACTTTACTGATAATTGGTAATTGGTCTGATGAAAGATCGTTTTGAGCTAGCGGCTCAGTGAGAAGGTGAGGTGAACTAGCTAGAAATAGGTCAAGTGTAGACGGATTAGCCTTGTAGTTTGATGGAACGTAAGTGGGGTCCCTTGAGTGTATGATACTAAATTTACCTTGCATAACAAGTTCGTATAGAATGTTTCCCCAGCAATTAGCTCTAAGGCAATTCCACAGGCGATTTCTACAGTTGAAATCACCACCTAGTATGTAGCTACCATTAATTTGATGCATCTTAAGCAAGTCAGCCTTGAACATGTCCTTTTTATGTTTAGTACCGTTTGAGTAAGAGCATGAATTTGATAGGCACCTCGCTGAAGAGCCAGGAAAGTAAACAGAGAAAATTTTTAAGGAGTTTCCTCTGTTTATTTCCAGCTGAATGCCAACGTTTTCAATTAGATGAGTTTTTAAACCTACAATTTGTTTATGTTTAATATCGCTTTTTACAATTATTGCTACTCCACCACCCATAGAACCAAAACGGTCGTTCCTATAAACAGAGTAGCCTGGGATAAGGAAACTATCGTGAAGGGTTAGCCACGTTTCGCTTAGAAGGCAGATATGGACATGATTAGAATTTAAAAAGTGTAAAAGTTCACTTCTTTTACCTTTTACGGCACGCGCATTCCATGCCATGATGTTAAGACAATTACTTAAATTAATATTTAGTATATACGTACTTTACAGCTAACTGAGTTATTATATTAAACTGTTCTCTTTTGTTTGTACAGCAGCTAAGTTTGTCCATGAGTTCATTCAGCAGCGAACTAATTTCGTCAGGCGAAAACAGATCAGGTGAACTTTGAGATGGTGTGTTATTGTTAATGTTGTTGTTATTACTAGTGAGCGCTTCTTTGTAACTAATAAAGTTGTTGCTTTTATTGGAATTTGCCATTTGGTTAGTTGGTGGATTTCTATCAAACGCACTATTGGTCATTAAATGCTTATGCTGATGACTAATAGAAGGATGGTTACTGTTACTTTTTGGGTTTTGAATGCTGGTGCTTCTTATGTTATTGTTTCTACCAACAGTGCGTTGACCTTTCTGATTCCTTATTTTTAGCATTGTTACATACGATGCGCGGCAAGGGCAAGCGGGATCGGTAGCGGGGTAATTCGCCTTTACAGTTTGCACAGCAATATGGGACAGTTTTTGTACAAGTAGTTGTATTGTGTGAACCAGCGCAATGCGCACATGATGTTTTAACATTACACTTACTTGATCCATGTCCGAAAAGTTGGCAATTGTAACACTGTGTGAGTTGGTTTGTTGGTTTGGTTTTGAACTCCCAGCGTACTTTTGTGTTGTTTATACAGGAGTGATGTTTACGCAGGTCTTGCAGCGTTATTGCGCCGTTTTTGAAATAAACAACGTACAACAGCAAGTTATATCCAGCCCGTGTAGTTTTTTCGATAGTCTTTACATCGATGCAATTTAGGCCGCGGCTAGTCAGAATATCTTTTATAGCGTCGTTGCTTTCTTTTTCCAATCCAGAGAGTATAGCTTTATAAGGCTTTGTTTGCCTAGTTTCGTGAGAGTAGAACTCAAATTTGGATTTCTTAAGCTCATTGCAGATTAAATTAAAATTTTCTGCTGAGTTTAAAAACACTTTAATGCCAATCGAAATAGATTTGACAGAGTAGTTAGCTATGGATGTTTTTTTAATTAACTCGTGAATAGCTGTTGCGGATTTCTTTAAAACCGTAATTGGTGGCGGCAAAGTTGGCTTTACTGGTATAGACTGCTCCTCATCAGCAGGGTCCTTAATGTCATCATCGATGGTTTGGAGAGGGCGAAAATAATTGTTATAATTGTTGTCGTTATTACTTAAACGCGGCATTTTTAGTCTGTCTGAAGCGCCAGATGCGCCAGACTCAAAATTTGATGCCAGTCGATTTCGCTTTATGTTAACAGATGATTATGCGGTAATTTTGAAACAAAATTATAAGCTCGATGTATGTAGCTTGTTTGGCTTTCCAATTGAAAAAATCGATTTGAAAACTAGCGGGAGTGATGTGAAACAACGACAGCAGAGACACCGTTTCTATGACAACCTCACTCTACGAAAGCTCGAGTCGCACTTGATCACCCTGCAGCCGCGGAGAACCACAGAAGAGTCGAATCCTGGTGGAGATGAACACAGATCAGAGAGAAGGTGTTCCATCACCAGCTCTGTTAACCTGGGTTCAATCTCCCCCCATTTCTCCAACACCTTCTTACCGCCGTTGGTGACTTCATCAACAAGTGCCACCGTCAGCTCATCCCGAGCAACGTCGCTAAAAAGCATCTTGGCGCTTGTGGAGGGACCTTTTTCGTTGGTTGTTTTAGCAACTTTACTCTTACGAGTATTTGTAATGGTCTCATCCTGAGAGCGATTACGTTTAGTCGCTTTTATAGGTTTCACGTGAGTGGACATGTACTCAACGTACTTGTCCACCACGGCCTGGTATTTCACCTTGTCAGCTTGGTCGAACTCATGTACCGTCCCACTCTCCTCATTTTTGGCTATCTTGCCTAAGATGAAGAGGGCTTTTTGGTACAGGTTCTTCCTGACCATCGCTTCCGACTTGCCTTTCCTCGGCCTTGGTGCACTGTTACTTGCCGATTCTGTCGGTTTTGCGCTATTTCCGATAGCCACCGACGTAGTTGTTGCTGCTGTTGTTGACGCCACAGCCTGCCCGCTGTCAGCGGTGACTAGTTCCTGGCTCGAGGCCAGTAACTCGTCCTCAGAGCTCATACCTAGCTCCACTTCGTCATCTGTTAAGATGTTTACACATTGTTTTTTAAAATTATGGTTCATTTTTGGTCCCACGAGTGTAGGAGAGAGTAGGTCCACCGGGGCATAGCCCCCTGTACCCCGGCAAGGCTAAAGTTTAAACCGGAGGTCGCCAGGTATCCGGAGTCCACCGTTATCAGACACACTCACGCAGTGCCATTCATCCCTTGGGCACGGTCGTTCGACACCCGGGATTGCGGATTTTATCGAGTTTACCTCTCTAGATCCGCCATATTCTGTAAACAGCAGGGACACCTCGAGCAGGATGTGGCTCCTCAACACGTATGGACGGTCTTAAGCATCAAGCCCCTGGTTCTTTACCAGAAAACCTTGTCCCCAACTTATATTATATTATATTATATTATATTATATTATATTATATTATATTATATTATATTATATTATATTATATTATATTATATTATATTATATTATATTATATTATATTATATCATCTTTCAAATTTTTATTATCATCTTCATTATTATTATAAAAACTTATATTATATTATATCATCTTTCAAATTTTTGGGTGTTCCCAAGATTGGCTCATCAGCGTCGTCGAATACACTTTAATCGAACATATCATTCGACCAATCTAAGATTATTTCTCCTTCATTATGAAGCGAAACAAAATCCGTTGGTTGAGTAAAGATGTTGGTAGAAGTTTCATCTCCTACCAAGAGATATCTTAATTTGGAACATACAGTCTTTTGCAGATCACATCATTTTGATTTGGTACATACAGCCTTTTGCAGATCACATCATTTTGATTTGGTACATACACTCTCCTACTACTTTTGTTGATACTCAAACTGTGTTCTTTGTTGATACTCAAACTGTAACAGAGAGAATATAGCGATGCTAAGATAAGAATGTTGGATGCAACCTGGAGGAACGTGAAAAGCATTGCATCTTTGGAATATCCAATGATAGCCTTCTTTCTGGTTTCTGAATGTAGTACATTGTGCATTAATTGAAATACTTTTGAAAAATCAGACGAATCAAATATTAATATTGACATAATTTCCTGCAATATTTGACAAAGGTGACTTGATTGCAAACTATTATCCACCAATTTCTGGACAATAGCAAGTTCGATTCGCACCAAACTTTACTGAAACACTCTCAAGACTATGCTAGAGAT
This sequence comes from Amiota communis, assembly GCA_037043315.1. Lineage (NCBI taxonomy): Eukaryota > Metazoa > Arthropoda > Insecta > Diptera > Drosophilidae > Amiota > Amiota communis. The sequence goes on along the minus strand of JBAMAV010001527.1, from coordinate 89,230 downwards.
GCCCTTAAAATGTCATCAAAATCTGTTCAGCAGTTTCAGAATCTATTCGAGACTTATAAATATACATACATTCAATTTTATATGTATAGAGAAGATTTACTTTTGTTAATTCCAAAATAAACTTTTCTTTCACATTCTTATATAGCAACCTTTGACGGAACGTCAAAACGTCTTATGACGCTGATGGGACTTCCTGTGTCTAATAGGCATTCTAAAAATATTGTTTCGTTAAATCTTGGCAAAAATTTTACATTAAAAAACTCACATAATCATTTTGTTTGTTCACCACTTACAAATTTCTTTCTATATTGGTCGTAATTATATGCAAAATGTCCAAGCTCTCCACACGCAAAACAGGCACCAACTTGTCGTTTCGGAAAGAATTCAAGACTTTGCTAAATGCGACTTTGTAGTTTTCAGCGGACAGCTAGCCTGTTTTCCTTTATGTCAAACATGTTTTCCATGTCTTTTAAGAGGTCGTCATATTCTTCTACAATATACATCGGGTCAGAGAACAACCACTGTTGAGCCTTGCCATTTAACTTACTGCAGATCAGCGCACGTAGAACATCGTCACTAACGTTGTAGTTTTTCCGCACACTCAACACAAGTACAATGCAAGCATTGAAATTGCTATCCCCGTCACATGTGGGGAGAAATTCTTTTAAATTATCAAAAGCGACGCTACGTACAGTGCAACCAACTTTTTTGCTTTGTTCGTTTTCAGAAAACTTTAGTTTTGCCAGTTCGTTTACCAACTGCCAAACTTTCTGTTGTTTGTTTCGTCTACTCGCTTCGTGTGCTTAGCTCGAGTTGGAAAGACGTTTATATATGCGAGCTAGTAGTCTTTTCACACCAAACTGATTCATGAATTGATTTTGCGTTCAGACTGGCGATTCTGGATCATGAACAGCTGTTTTTTTGTTTTGGTTATTCACACACGTGCAACTTTGACGCACGTGTCAAAATTAAAACTGAAAATTTGTGAAAAATACATGATTTAGAACATTTTGAAGCTCCTTTTTTCATTCGTAATACTTATTTTGTTAAAATCTTTTAAAAAAATTAACAATTTAAATTTTACTTTAACATGTACTACATTCTACACATTCTACAACAGAAACTGTAATTTTTCCTTGTGTTTGTTGTCCGATTCAATAGTTGATTCAACATAGAATCGATTTTTGCTCGTTGTGAAAGCACATAATAGTGTGTTCAGACAGCGAGTTCTGAGCAGCTGTTTTTTTTTTTTTTTTTCATCACACACACAAATGGAACGTTGTGGCAGTTGTGAGAAATAAGAATTTAAATTTTGTGAAAAATACATGATTTAGAACATTTTGCAGTGTATGCACATAGTTCTGGCATTTCCCTTTTTCATTCCTGCTACGTATTTCGTTAATAGATTACAAAAAAAATTACAATTAATATTTTCCTTAAATATATTATCTGCCAACATCAGCTGGTTATTGCCGCGCAACAAAAGAAAGAACAAGACTATCGACAATCACTTAAAAGAGTCCAAATTGTACCGCACTCGCACGTGACCTCGAGTTCTGAGCTAAAACAACAACTACAAATTTCGTTCATTTTCCCTGTGGTTGTTGTAATTTGAGCTCGAGTTCTCGTGCGAGTTTTGCCAGTACTCGAGTTCTGATCTGTCTGAAACCACTATAATTTTACAACAAGAACCCCACAACTTCGTCATTTTGCTTGTGGATGTTGTAGAATTAGACACTTTTTTTTCTTTCTTTGTTTATTAAGCGCCAAACAGGGCTCATTGTGCCCTATAATGCGCTTTGCTTCTGCGTAATAAATATCGCCAGGTTTTTACATTTAATTTATGAAGATACAATATTTACTAAATACAATTTTAGTTGCTCATGGCCTAGGGAGGCCGGGAAGTCGTCTGGTGCGTCCAAGGCGTTGTCTGCTCCATTGCAGCAAAGATCCAAAATGAAGCCTCTTGAGCCTCCGGATTGGAGTTGCTTCAGTCAGTGGTCTAACCAAGCGGTTGTTCTGAGTCATCAGGGGGTCATTCTGTCGGCTTGTTTGAAAGGCGATCTGGTCTTTTACTACCGCGAAGTTCATATCTCTATGTATGGTTGAGTTTCTACGTACCATGGACATCCGGTCATTAGGCGCAGGGACTTATTCTGCAAGACTTGCACTTGGGATTTAGCAGGAATTCCCCATACAGGGGTATGATTTGAGCATAGACTGTACGTTTATTCGCAAGAGAGAGAGAGAGAGCTTCTCCCGTTAAGCAGCCAGTGTAGCCTTTTAAGTTTGTTTCGGCAGCTATGTAGCGCCCACGAGATGTGCTGACCGAAAGTAAGGCTTTTATCCAGGATGAGGCCTAGGTATTTCACCTGCTTTGATTGAGCGATGGAGTCCCCGCAGAGATGTACAGCCGGTGGGAAATTCCTTCTCAAGGTTAAGCACACGTTGGCACATTTGCTACTGTTAATTCTCACGTTCCACCGATTCGCCCAAGACTCTAATGAGTGAAGGTATTCTTGGATCCCATCTGCAACTTCATACTCACAATGGGAGCTGTAAAAGAAGCCAACGTCATCAGCGTAAGTAGCCAGTAATATTTTGTTTGGCTCAATGCACATCTCATCAGCAGAAGGGACTGGCATTTCAGCTGTAAATAGAGAAAATAGCATTGGACTCAGAACTCTGCCTTGTGGGGACGATTTGACGCTGAACAGTCGCCCTTCCAGGTAAGATTGAATCAGTCCGAAGTAAGGTGAAGGAAGGATAGACTTCACCTTGGCCAAGAGTCCGAGATGTCACACTCGGTCAAAAGCCTGCTCAAAATCTTTGAACACAGTGTTAAAATACTCCTTTCAGTCAAACGCTTGGAGGATATTGTTATTTACTCGGTGTAGTTGTTCGGTAGTAGTGTGGCCTGCTTGGAAACCGAACTGGTGATCTGGAATGAATCCGCGGGACTCCACCACAACCATCAACCTGAAGACGAGCAGTCTTCCCAAACGTTCGAGATCGGATGAGGAGACTGATCGACCGGTATGACGCAGGGTCACTCTCCGATTTACCGGGCTTATGTATCATCATGTGTTGCACTCTTAGGATCGCGTTCATTTACAGCGCAAGAAAAACCAGTGCATTCTCGAGAAGGGCTTTGAGTGTTCTGTTGCAGATCATGTCGTGGCCTGGTGCTTTGTTGTTCTTTAGACTCCTGATAGTTATGGCAACTTCAGTCATGGTGAAAAGGGTGATGGGAAGGTCCAACTGCTGCGGCGCGGACAGTACAGCTTTAATATCTATCTCATCTTCTGGTAAAGCCATATTATGTGGCCTGAAGCGGTCTGCTACGACACCATCTGCCACTGGTGTCTTTTAGCGGAGCTAGCCTAATCGGCTGACGTTTTACGCTACGAGTGGCTTTCCACATTGAGAAGGGAGCGTCGTTACTGGAGTCCATATTGGTAAGCATGTCCTCAAAAACGGCTGCGCGATGCATACGTAGCACCACTTTTAGTTGGGCGTCGGCTCTTTGCCAGTTGGTCTTGTCGGTGGGATGTTGCGATCGGAGGAATACTTAACGTAGCTTTTGTTTCTTCAAAAGGAGAGAGCGAATTTCAGGTGTCAGCGTGTTAGTGTTTTTAAAGTGTCGACTTGTCTTGGAAGGGGTGAAGCGAGCTTCTGAGGCTGCCTCGTGAACCTGTCTTGAGAAAATTTCAACAGCATCTTCTATATCTGGGCTAAATATCGAAGATGACTCTAATGTCGAGCAACAGAACAGTGGTACAAAACGTAATTGTAACAGTCAAAATCCAGAACAAGCCAATATGGATTGAACTGAAATAATCTTGATAAAAACTAAAGTGTATGTACCACCAATAACGGTACTCAAATGTACTGTGGAGCAACTGCATAACATTTGCAAATTGCTGTCTTTACTCCATCAGGATGATCTCAATCTTTGCTGATGATACAGCGGTCCTATGTTCAGGGACCCTAGCTGCCGACTATTTCTCGAACTGGAAAATACGCAGGCCATATTTTTTACCAGAAAGCGGAAAGACATAAACCTCCCTAACAGACACATAAAGCTAAACCATGTCGACGTTAATTGGGAAAATCGTGTTAGATATTATTTAGGATTAATTCTACATAAAAAGCTGGCATTCAAAGAGCACATCAACTTAACCAAAAATAGAGTTAGCACATTATATCCCTTTATCAACAGGAACTCACGCCTTAGCTTAGAAAACAAAATGTATCTATTTAGGTCCATTTTTCAAGCAGTTATCTTTTATGGGCCCCCAGTTTGGTTTGATGTCGCAAATTGTCATGTTAATAAACTGCAAGTCACCCAAAATAAGATATTAGAAATAATTTTTAATCTGCTCTGGCACTATTCCACCATTGACTTGCATCACAAAGCAAATATCGAGTTAATAGTACACAGACGTGCTCGACTTTCCTTAAATTTTAAAAATAAGTGTATCCAATCTAGCTTTCCGCATATAAAGAGATACTTTAGTCTTAAGTGTAGATATAAGTAATAATTATTAAATAAGTTTTTTAAGGGTTTTTGTAAATCTTTTATTCCTCTTTTTACTATTAAGAACATATTGTTAAATCCCATAGTTACTAATCCCTTCTAAGTATATGTGTAAGTAGAATAGGAAACATAGTCTGATCTCTTAATTTAAAAAAAAAAAACTAATGCTAAAACACATACATGTAATATGTATACCAAATTATTGTGAATAAATGAATGAAGACATCGTAGGCTCCATAAAGTATATATGTTTATTCTTGATCAGCTCGATGAGACGAGTATACTTAGCCATGTTCGTCTGTGTGTATGCAAACTAGTCCCTCAATTTTTGAGCTAGAGAGTTTGCAAATAGGTTTATTTTTACCATATACTGCACATTTGTCGGAATCAGCCGAACCGATGCAACCTGGAGGAGCGTGGCACAACCAATGATAACCTTCTCTCTGGTTTGTAATACGATCATTGTATCTTTTTTTTTAATTGGTATATGGTATGCTAAGAATTAACAGAAAATGTACCGTTTTGTAAAAGCACTAGAGGAGCCCCCGGCCGAGAAAATCGACAGCATTCTAGAAAAGGCATCTTTTTTATGGTGCTCCACCACCAATGAGCGTACAGCAATAGAACATAAGAGAGATGCACACAAACCTCTTTATCCTCCCATTCTACTGCATTCACAACATCAACGGCAATAGAACATAAGGGAGAGGCACACAAGCCTGTCTTTTCACACATTCTACTGCGCTTACAACATCAACGGCAACAGAACAAAAGAGAGAGGCACACAAACACACAAAACCTCTCTATTCTCCCATTCTACTGCGCGAAAAATACGTTTCAAATTTTTTTTTTGTCAAAATAGGTTCAGTTGTTTAAAAGCAGGAATGCACTCACAAATTCAATGTTTGCCGTTTAATTATATTTATTTAATAAAAAATAAAATAACTTGCTTATATGAAATATGACATTCAGGTGACATTAAATTAAATGTGCATTTTTTATTTATTTTTAGATATTCTGACTTGGAATCTCGTATGAAAGATGAACTGATGAATGTTAAAATAAAATTTGCTGAGCAAAGTCAAACAGTCGCTGAACTAAAACAGGAAATATCAAGACTTGAAACAAAGGTTTTTATATCAAGACATTATGCCACAGTACACATATAAAAAACGAGAATTATGCTGTAAAACTTTTTTAAAGCTAAATTTATACATTTTTGTTTATTATTTCCTTCCATAAACACTTTTTTCTATCTGTTCGACGATTCTTACTATTTTTTTGTTGTTGGAATGGGAAAGATAAGATAAGGAGAAACAGAGATTTGGCTGCAGTAGGGAGAATAAAAAACATAAGAATTAATAATATTAAATTTACTTTACGCTCTATCAGTCGTATCGAAGACTGTGACCATATATTGGGTTGGCATTGACCATAATATAGACGAGATGACTTGCGTTTCGTATTGTCGGCAGTTAATTTGCAAGTGATTTCTAGTTAACTTGCGATTGACAAAACTTAAAATCTGCGTCGAATTTTTGAAGCTTGTTGGTAATCTTTGGACAGGATTACATTAGTGGAGCAGAATATCTTGGGAATCAGTTTGAACGTCGTTTAAGCAACCTTCTGGTAACATCTGATAATCCAGCTTCCGCTAGGATATACTTGGTTGGAGTTGTTGCGAAAGCACCAATGATACAGCGTGCCGCAGCGTGATGTGGGGGTGAAATGAATTTTAAAGTTGACGGTGAACACCAGCCATATATAGGTAGGGAATCTATACAGGAGAGCATCAGTGGTAACGTGGATAAGGGTTGATGTGTGTTTGAGTGAGCGTTTGGAAATTTTATGATGTTAAGACGATTGTCGAGCTTTTTCCTGAAATCAATACAATGTTCTTTAAAAGTAAGTCTCTTATCATTAGTTAGGCCAAGAATCTTTAGTGAATTATTATGTAAGCATCTCTCTCTTATAAGTAACTAGAAATCCGCTCTGCTTTGTACGGGTGCAATTTACATTTTTATTTAAAAAATTTCGAAAATATCGCTTTGGTATTGATAGCAAGAAAGTTTATTTATTTTTTTTTATTAAGTTTGTTTTACAATATGTCTTTGTACACACTCTCTCCCTTGCTACGCCCTCAGTGAACATCATCATCATAATACAGAAAGAAAAAAGCGAATAGCGCAATACTCTTGTGCGTACTCAGTTATCAATACATGAAAGGAATAAATAAACACACAAAATTCAAAAAGAAGCATATCATTAACAATGAAAAAACGGAAACAATTTTTTGTGAGTGGTTTTGTAAAAACTTATATGACTGAAAATGAATCAAATATTTGTATTGTTGAATTAATTCTTTATGTACATGAAAAACTTTCTTAGAAAATTATTTAAATGACAGTGAAGACCGTATCAAAATCCGTTCCGTGGTTTAGAAGTAAGCAGTATTCAAACTTCTTGAAATTTCAACTTTGCTTTATACTATGTAATAATGATGATGATAATGCACCCAGAGTGCAGGAGTGTATGTATCAGTCAGAGTTTGAAGATGAGGTGTCGCTCCAGGAATCTGGGCAAGTACAATCACCCGGTGAACAAAGGACTCTCGATGTCACAGCGCAAGAAGCTAACAAAGAGGACTTGAAAGTCTATAAAGTGCATATTTAGACAACGAAACTATGCAGGAGAACCGCAATGTTCAAAAACTAACAATGTTAAACGGTGGTGTTAAGGAAACGGAACATAGCGGACCAAGCAATTACAAAAATTTCAACGTCTTAGCTAGACATGTGCTCGATTACAATTGAAACTGTTTTTGAATAATCTACTCTAAAACTTGTCCTTGATTTACCGCACTAATTTGAAGCGATTATGATTAAATGTAGTATTTTGCTTCTGTAGTACGATTACTCATTCTATCCATTTGCTTTATGCTCAAGTTTTATGGATAAAAATGAATAATGATAATTTTGAGTACGATTATGAAAAGTATTGAGTTCATTCTATATGTACTAAGAGTAAAAACGTTCTTAATGTCTACTGTTTATTGGAGAGCGAGGTGAGGTGAGCGCTCGCATAGCACAAAAATATTTCGTAAGATAACAATAACAACGTACATCTTCATCTTAGCCCCTCTCTCTCACACTCTATATGTCTCTTTGTTAATGCGTGATAGGTTTGCTTGCTTTGGTTCTTTTGCTTGCTTCTACAGGCAATGAAACGATTACAATTGAATATCTGATTATATTTGAATAACCGAATCAATCGAAACAACCAATGCAATCGAAACAACCAAAGCAAGCAAAAATACAAAGCAAGCAAAAGAAACAAAGCAAGCAAAAGAAACAAAGCAAGGAAAAGTACCACGCATTAACAAAGGACATATAGAGTGTGAGAGAGAGGGGCTAAGATGAAGATGTACGTTGTTATTGTTTTCTTACGAAATATTTTTGTGCTATGCGAGCGCTCTCCTCACCTCGCTCGCCTACACAACAACAACGTTTTTACTCTTAGTACATGTAGTATGCACTCAATACTTTTCATATTCATAAAAAAAGTATGGATAAAAATAGTAACCGTTTAGAATTGATATTTAAAAAAATTGTTCTCTCTTTCTTTCGTACGCTTTATGTTTGTAAAAATGATTAATGATTGCATTAAGTATCACTACGTATTTATGATACAAACAGAAGTGCGAAAACTGATTGCCATCGTTCACATGTCTAGTCTTAGCTATGCCAGCGGAAATAAAAACAACTGAAAAGATACAGCAATATGAAACAGTTCATAATAACACAAAAATCAACAACGAAAAGTTAAAGCAAGTAATACGAAATAAAGAAGAAAACAACATATCAAGGAAAATATTGGAAGCTGAAAGAGAAAAAAGTGCCGGCACCTTGCGTGGATTTGGTTTGACTTCTACATCCCTAACCAGAAAACCAAGATACTCTACACTAGTCTTGAGAAACACACACTTTTTAACGTGATAACGTTTTTAAAATGGGTATACATGCCACAATGTGCCGCTCTTTCAGAGTTTTTAAAAAATTGTCGTCTTTGTTTTTGATATATCTCGTGACTCAAAAGTCGTAGCGCCAAGTAATTTGTATATTCTGAAAAAATGGATTTTGTCTTGGTGGGAGGGGCGTTCAAAGAGGTAATTAAAATGGAAAATTCACTTTTCTTTTGTAAGCGTATTGCTTGAGAAGGGATTGTCCTGTTTGGCTGATTTTTTGGAAAATCCACCTGGAAGTTTTATCGAAAGCAGGTAGTATCGCTTCACTACCGTAATTGTCTTTGCGTGAAAACGTTTTTAATGAACCATTACAAACGGAACATTCCCTTTCGGTACAATATGAAGAAAACCTTCTTGCTTTCCCCCTTTTGCCGAATATGCAATACACTTAAAGCAGTTTTTTATGTGTTCATTTGCATTTTTCCTAATCTTAGGAAACCAGTAACTTTTACTTATCACATCGACTACCTTGTCCGTACCTACGTGACAAAAAGGTATACAAAAACTTCAAAAATATCATAGCTTTATATTTATATTTATTATTATTTATTTTTATAGTTTGTATATTTTATCAATGGGAAGACTGTCCTTGTTTTTCATTAATCAATTTGTCAAATTGCACTTGAAAATTTGAAGTCGCGATGCGCAAACTATGTTTTAGATTATTGTCAGTCATGCGATTCCTTGATTTCGACTTCACAATTTTTATTCTTGAAAATAAATTTTCGCACAAGTAAGTGCTACCAAACATTGACATCATATTTAGAGCATGTTAACGGATGGCAAGGTTATTCGAATGTGTGACATACTTGGAATAGAACCAATGGAGTCCGACACTATTAAACTTTTCATGTAGTGTTGTGTTGCATTGCAAGTCAATAAGCTCCATTTGCATAAGCGGCGGGGAATCATCGACAACTGCAGTGAATGGATTTGAAAAGATATTAAAATGTTTTTCTTGCTTCTTGAAGTCACGGAAGCGTTCTTCAAATTGTCCTTTAAGCTCAGGTATTGCGGTACTATATTTTCAGTAGCTATTAGCTACTAGTCCTTCGTTTTTCCCTATCGTAGCAAGTGCTCCATCAGTTACGTAAGCAGTCATATTTTTCATTTTTAGATTAAACCGATCCAACACTGCCATTACTTTGTTGTAAATATCCAACCATTTGTTGTACCCTTCATAAGGTCAAGTGATACCAGCTCCTCCGTTACTTCAAAGATCTGTTGATTCTTCGAACAAAAACAGCCAAGTGTACAGTGTCAAGTCATGTCTGTGCTTTCGTCAAAAACAATTGCAAAATAAACGAAATGGGAAGCTTTTTCTTTTAGTATGCGTCGCAAATCCTCAGCCATGTCATCGATTGTAATTGCTTCTTTAGTACCTCAATGTTTTCATTTCGAAAGATTCCTTGCAGAGAATTCATAATGCCGATTTAAATTATATTCCTTCAACACAGATATGCTCTCATTGCAAATCAAACACACAGGTTTGTCCTTGAATAAAATAAAACCAGAAAGAAGGCTATCATTGGCTATGCCAACGATATAATACTCATCACGCTCCTCCGGGTTGCATCCAACTTTCCTTTCTTAGCATCACTAAATTCTCTTTTTATACTCTTCACGGGAGTGAATAGTATTATAAGTTTGTCATGAAGTTTGTAACACACAGAAGGAGACATCGCAGACCACATAAAGTATATATATTTGTGATCAGCTAGATGAAACCAGTTGATTTAGCCATGTCCGTCTATCCGTCTGTCTGTCTGTATGTATGCAAACTAGTCCCTCAGTTTTTGAGCTAGAGAAATTTTGCTCATAGGTTTCTTTTTACCATACGCAGCACATTTGTCGGAATCAGCCGAATCGGACCACTATGGGGGGTACCTCCCATACAAAACCACCTTTAAATAAAATTTCTTATTAGAACGTTTTTTGACGTATCGAACTGAAATTTGGACACTATAAGTTTGTAATCTATAGCCATCAATAGTGTAAATTTGATGATCCTAGGGCTACCAGGTGGGTACCTCCCATACAAACCCCCCTTTAAATTAATGTTCTTGTTAGAAAAAGTTTTTTGTTTTGTAACGTATCGAACTGAATTTTTGACACTTTATGTTTGTAATCTATAGCCATGAATCGTTACATACAGACAGACAGACGGACATGGCTAAATGAACTCGTCTCATCGAGCTGATCAAAATATATATACTTAATGTGGTCTGCGATGTCTCCTTCTGTGTGTTACAAACTTCATTTTTTTTATTACTTTTTCTTTATTTATTGGATCTTCTCTTTCTTTAGAGACTAACAATAAGCAATAGAATCTTAACCTAATTTCTTCTTTATTACTTTTACTTCACCTCCAGTTGGAGGGAATGTATGTACTAAGTGCCTTTATAATTGAAGTTGGGCTGGTAGGTCATTTCTCCTAAGTCGTGTCTGTGACATTTGTCGAGTGAGTGCTTTTGCTAATGGATTCCGGTGCGTGTTTAGTTTCTCAGCATAACTAAGTTTTATTTTGGCTATTTCATTTTTTACTGTTGGTATATTAAGATCTATATGGAATCGCTCGTTTTTAAAAAACCAAGGGGCTCCAGTTATAGTTCTTAATATTTTTGATTGCGCTCTTTGAATAACGTCCAGATTAGAGGCGCTTGCATTACCCCATAGCTGAGAACCATAGGTCCAAGATTGGCTTTATGATGCTGTTATAAAGGAGACCTTTATACTCAATATTTAGTGGAGATCGTGAGTTGATAAGCCAGTGAAAGCTGTTGGCTTTCAGTTTCATTTGAGTTCTCTTGGCTTCAATGTGTTTTCGCCAAGTAAGTCTTCTGTCAAGATGGACTCCGAGGTACACAAAGTTATCTACTTGTGGAATCAAAGTATTGTTTAGAGTTAGCGAAAGGCAAGTGCTTCTGTTGCGTGTAAAGGTAATGTGTTTGGTCTTTTGCTCATTCACTTTTGTGCCCCAGTTGGCTAATCACTCTTCGATGTGTGATAAGTAGCTTGCCAAAACTGATGTTGCATGCATCGTACAACGAGATCTTCTTAATATTGCGGTATCATCTGCAAAAGTAGAAAGTTTGATTTGAGTGTCCGTTGGTATGTCGGATGTGTACAACACATATAGAAACGGCCCAAGAACGCTTCTTTGTGGAACTCCGGCTCTAATTTAGTAGTTTCGTGTTGTGTACTCGTTTTGTCGCACAGCAAACAATCTGTTGCTGACATAACTCTCAAGGACTGTGAGTGTTTTTTGGAAGGAACATTTTTATTTTATGTATAAGGCCGTCCAACCAGACTATCAAATGCCTGGGCAACATCGAGAAAAATAGCAGAGCAGTATTCGCGGTGTTCAAATGCTGTACGAATCTCAGAAGTTATGCGGTTTACTTGTTCGATGGTGCTGTGCCCTTTGCGAAATCCAAATTGATGAGAGGGTATAATGTCTAGCACGTGTCTATTGATTTTTTCAAGCAGTGTTTTTTCAAAGAGTTTAGATAGACACGGCAGCAAGCTTAATGGTCTGTAAGATGAAGCTTGTGACTTGTCCTTCCCTGGTTTGGGGATCATTATTATGATCGATTTCTTCCATTATGTTGGAAAGTACCCACACTGCAACATCGCATTAAAGACTCTAGTGATATATTTAATTGCAGGGCCCGGTAGTTCCATTAGCATTTTGGGCGTGATTTGGTCGTGCCCTGGCGCCTTTTTTGGGTTTAAATGTTCTGTAATGATTTTTTCGTGTCTAATGGATGAATTCTGATGGGACAGGTTTCAAGATATAACTGATCGGAAGGTAGCATGAAACTATTAGTTGGTGGGTTTGGTTGGAAGACATCTGAAAGGTGCAGTGCAAAAGTTTTTGCTTTCTCTTCGTCACTCCTTGCCCATTTATCATTTTTATCCCTTATCGGCGTGTCAACATTAACTGGCTGTTTTATGCATTTGTGGGCCCTCCACAAAGGGAATTTTAAGCTTGTAGGTGATAAGTTGGCTATATACTGACGTTGGGCGAGCTGATCCTCATATTTTAAGGCTTTGCTAAGTTCACGAGTTGCAACTCTTAAGCGATGTTTCGCGTCAGGAGACCTTACGTTTTGCCATTCCCTTCGTAGGCGACGCTTCTTTACGACAAGACTATCTATGTGCCTATTGGTTATGTTGCGATTATAGCATATCAGGGCTGGTGGTACATGAGGAGTTGCATGATGGGCTGCATCAGTAAGAATTGAACTAGGTTATTGACGGATTTTTCAATATCATACTCGTTGCTTATCATTGGGCTCAGCTCGATACTCAATTATATAATATATTTCCTGTATGTATAATATGTATAATGTATTTCCTGTAGTTAAGCCAGTTGGTCTTATTTGAAGTTAGTTGCAAGGGGTACTCTTTGATTTCAGGGTACTCTAGTAAGCTGAAGAGGATTGGAGAGTGGTCCGACGACAAATCTGCAAGAGCTTCTGCTGTTACTAAGCTGGTAGGAATCCTTCTGGTAATGGCGATGTCTATTAAATCCGGTATTTTCTTAGGATCTGCTGGCCAGTATGTAGGCTTATCCGGGGAGACATAGTTTAGTTTGTTATGTGTACAAATAAGCGTGTTATACAATTTCTTTCCCTTGGGGTTTGCCAGTCGGGAACCCCAATGCGGTTGTTTTGCCTTATAGTCACCAACGGCAAGGAAGCGATCTCCTAGGGAGTTGAATAGCTGTATGAATTGCGCCTCTGTTATAGCAAAACGTGGAGGACAATAAACTGCCGACAGTGCAATATCTCCTCGTTTTGATTGCAGACGTATTGGTGTAGCTTGCATATGTTTTTCCGCAATTCCTACCAACGGGTAGTGCTTAATACGGTTTTTGATCAGAACACCAGTTCCACCGTGCGCTTTTCCATCCGGGTGATTCGTGTTATAGAAGACACATACCCTGGTACTTAAAAATTATTTTTGTCCGTAAGATGGGTTTCAGCAAGGAGCATAACATCAATATTCCTGTCCTTTAGAAATTTCAAAACTTCTAATTTATGTCGAGAGATTCCATTTGAATTCCAGAGACAAATGTTTAACAAACCCATTGATAGTCTATTTTGATCGTTGCTCAGTGAGCATTTGAAGCAGTTTGTTTTGATTCTGCATTAATTCTTGCATTGTACTCTGCATAAATGTCATGAAGTTCATGCTTTGCTGCATTGACATTATCATTGCTTCGATGTTTTTTGTCGAACCTTGAGTGTTTTCGGGGGTATTATTTTGTTGATGTTGCTCACCTGTGGGAGCTGTACGAATAGACTGAGCGAATATACCATCACGTGAGGGGAGAGTATCTTTCCCAATCACGGGTCCAGTTTTCAAGGCATTAGCAAAGGATACCCCGGGGACAGCATTGCCGTACGGTTGTGCTTGGGTGGTAAGCACAATATTATTACTAGGTTGAGGACCAGCACTCATGGTCCTAAAGTTCAGCTGACTCTTCAGGTTTTTAAATACTATACAACCTCTATAGTTTGCGGTGTGGTTTCCGCCACAGTTGCATTTCTTCATTTTTGGATCCATTTTATCTTTGTTACAATTGGTGGAATTGTGCAGTTCACCGCAGGCGACACATACAGAATGTAGCGTGCAGTACGCTCTTGTGTGGCCAAACTCCTGGCATTAGTACATTGCACAGGAGTGTCACGCTTGTGCGGCTCCTCCACAGTAATTCTACGATGTAACAAGTACTGTAGATTATATAGAGGATGAACTGCATTTTTCTTCAGAGGCATGCTTTCTGGCTCAAGTGCAACTTTAAACATGGGCTGCGGTACTTTTTGCCTGTTGATGATGTTTATCACCACTTTTGGTTTAAATTTTTTTTCTAGTAGCGCACTCTTTATTTCGTTGGTATCTACATTAGCTTCGATGCCTTTGATGACACTTTGCAGGCCTTTCGAACTTTTCAATTGGTAAGTATAACGATTTGTTTTTGACTCAATTAGATAGTTAGATATTTTCATAAAATTCTCTTCGTTGTAGATCTGCAGTTTAGTTTCTGCTATATTTCCCTTTTTAAGAGGTATTATGTGAAAACTGTCATTGCCGATAAGTTGAGTGATCTTTCGTACAAGAGCACTGGGGCTTTCTTCTCGTATTATATTGGAGGTGGTTTGAACTTTTTGACTTTCAGTGTGCCTTGCTCAGAATTTTTGGTATGGATATCTGAATTTCCACTTAGTAAATGGAACTTATTTGTACTGAGTGGATTCTCTACTTTGCTTGTTTCATTGACGCGGTTTATTTTACCTTTGTTTCCAGCCTTTGCATTTTGCGGGCTGAGCTTACGCTTTATTTGGACATATCGATCGATCCCAATTTGCACTGCCGGTTTGATTTTTGGAGTTTCCTCTATCTGTCGCTGACCACTTTTTAATGCATTTGCCTCAGATTTTGGCGGAGTTTCGATGGGAGTATCATTTGAAGCTAGGTTTGACGATATGCTGAAGGGGTGAGAGATCGCAGATTCGGCGCTCTAAGTCGTACTTGCCATAGTACCTAATGAAAAGCTTGCGGTACTCGTTATAGCGGAGTTAGTAGTTGTTTTTGTAGTTGTACTTGTTTGTCTTGTTTTTGTAATCGGGCTTTGTAAAGAGATAAGATTCGGAGTTGAGCATTGTTGGCTCCATTAAAGCATTACATTAGAGTTTTCCCAATTGAGATTGGCTGCGTGTTGTTGGTGGAGTTCTTTGAATATTCATATTTAATTTTAAATTAACTTTCTTAATTTAGAATCGCTTTGCCGTCAATTATCACTGACGTCAATATTTTAATATTATAATTTTAAAAATCCGTTGAAATATAATAAGGAAATATATTCTGGTCACCTTGATCCAACTGAGTCACCCTGTGATGATCATATGTGCGACAGGAACAGCTGGTGTGTACTCGGAAAGAAAGACTATAGAAACACCAAATGAATTGAGTGTTTTTTGTTTTTATTAAAATTTTTTTTTTAAACTTAAACTTGCCTGCGTAAAAAGCCGCAATATGGCGTACTAGCCTGGGAAATTCCTATTGCAACCGATTGCAGGTAAGTCCCCGGCAAATTTAGAGCCAATATTAATATTAGTATACTTTGGCTTTTCACTAATTTGTTTTTTCGTCTAGGAGCACAGAAATTCACTCACACATATCGGCACTTATACAAACTTCATGACAAACTTATAATAATGAGTATAATGATCAATGCGCTTGTACACATAGTCCCATTGATGTTCGCAATGTCAAGAGTAGTAGTAAAACATCCTTTGAACAATAAATTTTAACTGTAAAAAACAATTTATTGAAAAAAAATATATACAGTTATTTTTTTGTAATCATTTATAATATTTATTGATAAAAATTAAAAGTTATCATATTGGAAGTACGCCAAAAAATAGTTAAAATTTTAGTGTTTTTTTTGACATTGCAAATAATTATGGGACTATGTGTACATGCACATCGAAACGAAGACGCAGAAGCAATAGTCAAACCCAGAAAAAATAATAAATGAATCAATGAATGCATGAGTTTTATCAGTGGCACACGAGTTACTCAACTAATTATTCGAATTAACTCAATTTGAATGTTTTTTGTTTTTTGACTTATTGAACTGAAATTTTGACACAATAAGTTTCTGTTCCATATCCATCCATGTAAATCTTATGATCATAGGGTTACAAGCAATGGTACCTCCCATACAAACTCACATTAAATGACAAACTTACAAAAAGTATAAGTACAATAAAAATACATTGCCACTCAAACTGTGTGTTTTTGTTGATACTCAAACTGTAACAGGGAGAATATAGTGATGCTAAGATAGGAATGTTGGATGCAACCTGGAGGAACGTGAAGAGCATTACATCTTTGGCATAGCCAATGATAACCTTCTTTCTGGTTTCTGAATGTAGTACATTGCGCATTAATTGAAATACTTTTAGAAATCAGATGAATCAAATATTGATATTGACATAATTTCCTGCTATATTTGACAAAGGTGACTTGATTGCAAACTATTATCCACCAATTTCTGGACAATAGCAAGTTCGATTCGCACCAAACTTTACTGAACCACTCTTAAGACTATGGTAGAGATGCCCTTAAAATGTCATCAAAATCTGTTCAGCAGTTTCAGAATCTATACGAGACTTATAAATATACATACATTCAATTTTATATGTATAGAGAAGATTTACTTTTGTTAATTCCAAAATAAACTTTTCTTTCACATTCTTATATAGCAACCTTTGATGGAACGTCAAAACGTCTCATGACGCTGATGGGACTTCCTGTGTCTAATAGGCATTCTAAAAATATTGTTTCGTTAAATCTTGGCAAAAATTTTACATTAAAAAACTCACATAATCATTTTGTGCACCACTTATAAATTTCTTTCTATATTGGTCGCAATTATATGCAAAATGTCCAAGCTCTCCGCACGCAAAACAGGCACCAACTTGTCATTTCGGTTAACGGCACTCACTAGCGACATGGCATCGGCAATTACTGTTGTAGCACCTGATGTTCTGCTTACGCGAAAGGCTTGTCTCGGGTTGAGTACTCACTTGATGATAAACTGACACAGGTATATGCAGCTCTACATCTCGGAAAGCGTGTAGTAGTTCATCCTTCGTGTCAAAACGTTGTAGCTTTGCTTGATTCCGCAAGGCCAACTCGAGAATGCCTTCGATGCCATAGTCGACTATTCTTCTACCTCGAGGTTAAGACTGTTGGACAGTACCAGTTCATCAATAAAGTATTTAGCAAAGAATTCAAAACTTTGCCAAATGCGACTTTGTAGTTTTCGGCGGACAGCTAGCCTGTTTTCCTTTAAGTCAATCATGTTTTCCATGTCTTTTAAGAGGTCGTCAACTTCTTCTACAATGTACATCGGGTCAGAGAACAACCACTGTTGAGCCCTGCCATTTAACTTACTGCAGATCAGCGCACGTAGAACATCGTCACTAACGTTGTAGTTTTTCCGCACACTCAACACAAGTACAATCTAAGCATTGAAATTGCTATCCCCGTCACATGTGGGGAGAAATTCTTTTAAATTATCAAAAGCGACGCTACGTACAGTGCAACCAACTTTTTTGCTATGTTCGTTTTCAGAAAACTTTAGTTTTGCCAGATCGCTTACCAACTACCAAATTTGCTGTTGTTTGTTTCGTCAACTCGCTTCGTGTGCTTAGCTCGAGTTGGAAAGACGTTTATATATGTGAGCTAATAGTGTTTTCATACCAAACTGATTCATGAATTGATTTTGCGTTCAGACTGGCGATTCTGGATCATGAACAGCTGTTTTTTTGTTTTGGTTATACACACACGTGCAACTTTGGCGCACGTGTCAAAATTAAAACTGAAAATTTGTGAAAAATACATGATTTAAAACATTTTGCAATACGTGCAAATAGTTCTTGAAGCTCCTTTTTTCATTCGTTATACTTATTTTATTAAAATCTTTTAAAAAAATTAACAATTTAAATTTTACTTAAAAATGTTGTGCCATGATCAGCTGTTTTTAGCTTTGTTTTGAAAGAAAAAAAGGAGCGGAAATCTGTCGAAAAAGGCAATTCCGGTTGGAAATTAACGAAAATTTTTCAATATTATCAGAAATTTGCCAGCCCTGTTTCGATTCACAGCCGATTCCATTGTTGAATCTACTTGAATCGATTCACATTCTACAACAGAAACTGTAATTTTTCCTTTTGGTTGTTGTCCGATTCAATAGTTGATGCAACATAGAATCTATTTTTGCTCGGTGTGAAAGCACTATAATAGTGTGTTCAGACGGCGAGTTCTGAGTTGCGTGTTCTGAGCAGCTGTTTTTTTTTTTTTGTTTTTATTACACACACAAATGTGTGTTTTGGCAATTGTGAGAAATAAAAATTTAAATTTTGTGAAAAATACATGCTTTAGAACATTTTGCAGTGTATGCACATAGTTCTGGCATTTCCCTTTTTCATTCCTGCTACGAATTTTGTTAATAGATTACAAAAAAAATTACAATTAATATTTTCCTTAAATATATTATCTGCCAACATCAGCTGGTTATTGCCGCGCAACAAAAAGAAAGAACAAGACTATCGACAATCACTTAAAAGAGTCCAAATTGTACTAACACTTTCTGGACTGACCATGTTAGACCAGCGAGTTCTAACAGAACTCGCACGTGACCTTGAGTTCTGAGCTAGAACAACAACTACAAATTTCGTTCATTTTCCCTGTGGTTGTTGTAATTTGAACTCAAGTTCTCGTGCGAGTTCTGCCAGAACTTGAGTTCTGCTCTGTCTGAATGCACTTTAAGTTAAACCGAACTGACCGAATCAGCTATCTTGTAAAAGGGGTAATAGTTTAATTCATCACATAAATATTTTCACAATAAAACATTCAAGAATTTATCTTTAAATGAAAAAACTATGTACCAAAAATAAAAATGTGTATTATTAATAATTATTTGTTTTAAATTTCAGAATTCTGAAATATTAGCCGAGGGTGAGCTACGTTCTAATGGCGATGAATCGGATAAAGTACGGGACCTTCAGGACAAATTAGCTGACATGAAAGCAGAGGTAAGTTCATTTATAAGTTAAATAGAAAAGGTACGCTTTTACCGACACACATATGCATTACACACTCGTATAGATATAGGGTTCATGTAATAATATGTCACTGCTACTGCAGCATTCTATGCCGCCAATGCAAATCTGTACTATAGTAATCTCTATTAATGGTGCTGTTACACACAACGCGAGCGTCGTGCGTGCGTCAGATGCAAAAATTGATATGTTACATACAATGTGTTGGTTGTGCGTGCGTTAGTAAACAAAAAAAAAACAGCTGTTGTGAAATAACGAAATTTAAATTAACAATTGTAATCAGTTTTGCTTCGGTAATATATATATCCATATATATATATATATATATATATATCAATACAAATATGTAATTATTGTAACTTTAGAGAAATGATAAATGACGAGCATTATATTATGAAATAAAAGTAAATAGAAGTAATCTTGCAAATTATTAGTTTAACCGAGCTATTCTCGTTGTATTTGCGTTGACACTGCAAACAATTAAAAATTTTGTCATCTTTCCGATTTTCGCTCAAGCTGCGTTGCAAAAATCAATCAATTGACGGCACAGCAGTTTTGAAAATCGATAATTTTTCTCATAAATATTGTCCAGCATTGAAAATGGATCACTATAATCACACAAATAGTAGAGTCTTTACTGCATATATTTCTTCATAATTTTCATAATCATCTAAAATTGCAGCGAGCAAACCACAAAACACAATATGTGCACAAGTTTAACACATTAACATAAATGCTTACAAACTGACACTAAGCAGCAAATGACAAGAAAGCAAACAGTTGTCATTATAAGAGCTTTTCTTGTCATCGCAAACAGCCATTAACAGCCAATAAACACTCTGTTAAGCGTTAACAGACTAACAATTTCTTTGTCATAGCTATGAGAATAGGTCGGTAAATATGTTTTATTTAAAAGTACATTTAAGTTGTAACAATAATAATCATGCTTTTAAAGTATTTGTTTTAACAATACGTATATTTTATTATTTTAATAACAAAATGCATCATTAATTTCATTGAATAAATAAATAAATATTACTGAAATAAAATGAAAACTACTTCTCATTTCATATTGAGTTTCTATTTATTTATAAAATGCAATGACATATGTTTAACGCAAAATAAAAAATTTAAAAAATAATATTAAAGTAATAACCCATTTCGTTCGTAAATAATTTAAAATAAACGAAAATATATATCAACAAATAATTGTTTGGTCTTCACAAAAACATCTAAATACAATTTGCTATTCACCAAATATGGTTTTTACCTTTCACCACAGCATCAAACAGTTCTTTTTTGGTCCGAAAACAGGTGTTTTTGGTTCACAACACATTTCCTTTTTCGGCCACCAGTACTCCTAAAACTTTCACTTGCTTAACTTTTCAATGCGTTGCTGACGCATTTCCATTTAACATCAACAGTACGAATCAATACATTTCAACTTTCTTCTGATGCAGACGCTCGCTCCCACGCGAGTTGTGTAACTTCAGAATAACAATCATTTTGTCTCTAATAATTTTTAACATAAAAAAGTTTTAA
This sequence comes from Amiota communis, assembly GCA_037043315.1. Classification (NCBI taxonomy): domain Eukaryota; kingdom Metazoa; phylum Arthropoda; class Insecta; order Diptera; family Drosophilidae; genus Amiota; species Amiota communis. The sequence continues at coordinate 68,484 of JBAMAV010001527.1, read as the reverse complement.
GCATTAAATTAAAATAGAAATACATATGTAAATAGGATTCAAATACAAAATTTATTACACTTTATTATTGACATTAAATTTAATATGCCATCCATTTAAGAGTCCTAAGTATATTTACACATATCGATCTCAAAACGCGACTATAACGTAAGCGATATTTTTTTAAAAAATACTTTAATGCAAATATGTTCTAGAGATACTAACTCATCACCTGGTAAATACTTGGGGTCCGTAAAGGTACCGAAACTGTTGGCGGTGTATAAATTGATGCAATCAGTGTTCTCGCAAGCATAACTGCCAATCTAATATGCAATTTACACCAAAGTACATCACGTTGATGGGGTTTTTCGTTCACACCGGATATTTTGCATCACGAACAGCTGTTTTTTGTTTTGGTTATAGACACACGTGGAACTTGCGAGCACGTTGGCTAAATTAAAACTAAAAATTTGTGAAAAATACATGATTTAGAACATTTTGCAACATATGCAAATGTTCTTGCAATTCCCTTTTTCATTCCTGATACATATTTTATTAAATTCCTTTAAAAATTTTGACAATTTATGCTTTACTAACAATGTTTTGTGCCATCAGGCGGAAAAACACAAGAAAACTTGGAAGCACTAGGAAAAACTTGGCGACACTGTCAGAAAATGTCTAGAGTGACCATTATTAATTTTCATATCAAGGCACATCAGTTCTTGATGCGACTATTGATCCCCATTACATTTTACAACAACAACCCCTGAATGACGTCATTTTCCTTGTGGTTGTTGTCGAATCTGATACGTATCAGTAGGCACATCAATGTTGATGTACTTTGGTGTAAATTGCATATAACAAGCGAAGAAGACATATTAATTAAATTAACTGCAGAAATTGCAATAATAATTAGAATATAATGTATTAATCGTACTTTTATTTTCTGTTGAAATTAATTTTGTAAAACATGTCACTTTTGTCATATAATTTCGGCAGAGATGCCAGACAATTAATTACCACTGTGGCAACGCTAATCTTTTATGCAATTTACTCAACTCAATCGTCGCACAATTTTACGCAAATGTTCAAATCATTTAGTCACTTAGTTTATGCAGTTAATACAATCTCGCGAGGACCCCAACTGTAATGTTATAGTTTACGTTGCGGTAGAAAAACGCTCTCCTGGAAATTTGCTTTTTGGCGCTTACGTTATTTTCGCGGTTAGTGCTCTATGTAAGTAATCTCAATGCTTTTATGGCTTGGTATCATGGTGTAAGAAATAGAGGTGACGCCATTAGTTTACCGTTATGTGTCGTTCTCAATTTATGACGTCATTAACACATCAGTGTATATAACGCTGAAATAATTCATTTAGTGTTGAACATGATTTGAAATTGCATTGAAAATTGAAGAATTTGAAGGATATCAGTGTATAGAACGCTGAAATAATGAATTTAGTGTTGAACGTAACTTCAAAATGCAATGAAAATTGAAGAATTTGAAGAATTTTCATAGCACTGCTTCTTCAATTTTCAAATCATGTTCAACACTTAATGAATTATTTCAGCGTTATATACACTGATGTGTTAATGACGTCATAAATTGAGAGTGAGTAAATTTCAAGAGCGTAAAAGGCCCTAGTGGCGGTACCTTGTATTATTGTATCATGGCTTGGTATCATGGTACAATAATATAAGGTACCGCCACTTGGGCCTTTTACTCTCTTGAAATTTGCTCACTCTCAATTGTTGACGTCATTCGCATATCAGTGTATAGAGCGCTGAAATAATGCATTTAGTGTTGAACATAATTTGAAAATGCATTGAAAATTGAAGATTGACGTCAAAAATTGAGAACGACACATAAGTGTAAACTAATGGCGCCACCTTTCTTACAACATTGCCTTTTGAAATACACACTCACTTACTCACATGTACACGCTATAACTGCTTCATAAAAATAATTTTTATATTCTACAAAACAATTTTGTTTGTTTGTTTTTAAATATACAGTGATCAAATATATTCAGAAAAATTTAGGAATTCAAATTTTTATTGATTATGTTTAAAAAAAAAAACTTTTTCAATTCCAATTATTTTGTTGTTACTCTGAGTGATTGTGAGTGCACTCAAAACCATGGTACAATAATATCATTAGTCAACATAAAATAAAAAATTATCCTCTCTCGCTCAAACGAAACTTGTCCTATACGCGCACGGGGTAACGACATATCTCACCGCTCTACAAACGACATATCTCACCGCTCTACAAACGACATATCTCCGCGCGGAGTTATGTCGTTTTTATACGGCATATTTCCGTCGTTTTAAACGACATAGCTCCTCGCGGAAATATCTCGTTCGCAGAATGGCGGAGGAATGTAGTTTTTTAACGGGTATGTAAATACGAGGGCGGTTCATTAAGTACCCGTGTTAGAAATGAAGACACCAGTTCGGCGGAGACAACACTAGATGAATGCGCTGGTGCGTTATCGTGATGAAACAACACCTTTTTTTCGCCAAATGTGGCTCACTGTAAATAAAACATCATCACCATGACCTTACCTGCCGATTGGACCGTCTTCGCCTTCTTTGGTGAAGATTCACCGGGAGAAATCTATTGTTTTGATTGTTGCTTAGTTTCTGGTGTGTAATAATGAATCCAGGTTTCATCAACGGTGACAACTCGACGCAAAAAGTCCTTCGGATCTCGCTTAAATTGCCCCAAACACTGCTTCTAAGTTAACAGCTGCATCCGCTTGTTTTCCAGCGTGAGCAATCGCGGCACCCATCGGGCCGACAATTTTTCATAGCCAACTTATCATGTAAAATATTAATTGCCGTTCCGGTCGACACACCTACGGCCTTTGCTACTTAGCGCACTTTCGTTCGTCGATCAGCGAGAATCATGTCGTGGACTTTTTTCAATGATTCCTCGGTAACCAAATCTGCCGGGCGTCCTGGTCGCTCCTCATCAAAAACGGATGTTCGGCCACGTTTAAATTCGTAGAACCAATATCTAACTGTGGTCATAGATGGCAGACGTGTCCCCATAAACAGCATCCAACTTTGCTTTTATATCCTCGCATTTTTTCCCATCCAAAAACAAAAAGCGAATTACTGAACTACTTTTTTCCATCTTAGCTGGTGATTTACATTTATTTATATTTACTGAGATTAGTTTGGAAGGAGTTACTTTTTATTGTATTGTACATATATTTTATTTTAATTTTGGTTGATAATACGAAAAATTGGGAAACCTTAAACAATGTGGTCAGTACTTAATAATACTAGGAAGGTAGTTAGTATGTAAAGTTCTGAATAGCACAATCATTGTGTATTTTGATATTTTTTTATGTTAAAGTTAATTTTTGCGCGTAATATTTGATCTTGGATCATATATACATTTGTTTCGAAGTGTCTCCTGGATGTTGAATAATAAAATGGAACGTTGAGCATTAATTTTGACACCTTATTTTGCGCAGTTTGTAATTTACTTTTGTGCGTTTTAAACCCACTCCCCAAACTTCAGAACCATATAGTATAATGGTGGCAAAAATTGATTTGTATATCAGTAGTTTATTTTTATGATGTTTTATTTACATTGTCGAAGATTTTCACAATATGCATGTTGAAGCAAAGTTTTTTATCAAGATGAATTCCTAGATATCTAATATCAATTTCCCATGGGATTTATTCATTGTTTAGGTTCGAGGAGTAGCTGGGTAGATAAAATTCTTTACGCTCCCTTGTGAAGTATATTGCGCTCGTTTTCACACTCTTCACGGGAGTGAATAGTATTATAAGTTTGTCATGAAGTTTGTAACACACAGGAGGAGACATCGCACACCACATAAAATAAGATTGTGTTGCTGATGTCAAACATCCACCCTGATGTTAATATTGATGATTCAATATATTTAAAATTGATTCAGCTGATTGGAAATCACATGAAATGAAAACTAGTTAGTTTGATCAAAAAATTCCCTCCTCTAACAATATTAATAAAGAATCAGCTTGTCTTAACAAAATAATACTTCAAAATGCACACCTCACCATTCCACAATCATTAATAAACAAACACCCCAAGAATGTTCCTTGGTGGAACCAATAATTGCAAGACCTTAATAACGAAAAGAAACAAGCCTGGAAACAAGTAAACATAACAAAAACAACCATTATTAAATTTCGTAAAGCAGCAGCGAAGTTCAAAAGAGAACTAAAAATGGCCAAAAAAAAAAAACGGTCCACTCCTTCACCAAAGAAATTCAACTTCAAACTAATACTAACAAGATTTGGTCAAACATAAGACGACTTTGTGTTCTCAATACTATGAAATATATTCACTCTATTAATCACCTCCTTGACTTCACTTCCAATGTCTGACAATATTTACATCGCGAAAGATTTTGCAGATTTTTAGTCCCGACAATCCGAAGACACGAATTTCTCACAATCTTTCACTAACAACATATATGCAGCTTCAACATACCCAAGCATCTCGTCATCTCAATCTGCCCAACAAATTGAATCTGATATAACATTAATTGAACTTTACTCCGCCCTTTCCAACCTTAAAGGGAAGACACCCGATATTAATCTTATTTCATATCCTATGATTGCAAATTCATCGTCCACAGTTATAAATAGAATTTTAAAACATTACACCCATATACTCAATAAATACATATCCCAAACATACAAAAAAAGTCTTGTTATACCAAGAGCCAAACCTTTTCCCAACAAAACTTCAATAAACTCATATAGACCGATCTCCCTTAGCTCTTGTTTTGCCAAGGTAGTAGATAAAATTATAGCCAAAGGTTATAGTGGTTTCTTACTGACTTTAAACGTGGCAAATCAGTTACAGATAATCTAGTGTAATTGATCATCTGATAACAGATAATTTGTCACACAAACAACACACTTCAATCATATCACTCGATTTTGTCAAGGCTTTTGACAAAATTGGTGTCCATACACTTACAACACAGTTGCATGACTAGAAAGTTGGACCAAAGTTTATTAATTACGTAATTAATTTTATGTCTAAACGAAAAATAAAAGTTCGTGGCTCAAATAACATACCTTATACCTTTCCACTACACAACGGTATCCCTCAAGGATCACCTATATCTGTGATACTCTTCCTAATAGCATACAATAAACTTGGAAAACCTAAACACAATTCACAGGAACCTAACCTTTACTTCCTCTGCTGATGATTTTTACATTATTGTCAAATTCAACAAAAATCAAAGATAAGTAAATAACAATCTTAATTATCTCTTTAGTAAAATTTACCTGTGGTGCTCCTTATCAGGCTGATCATTGTCAATTGACAAATGCAAACAGTTATGTTATGCCGATAACACATTGGCAGTGCATGATCTCTACAGGAAACTTCATCATACCCACAGTAGACAGCATGAAAATGCTGGGACTGATTTTTCACTCAAGATACAGATGGAACAAAGACATAGACGAACTTACCAACTCTCTTACAAAAAGAATTAACATCATTACTTGTCTCTCGAGTAATAGATTTAACTGAAACACGTACACACTCCTAATGGTAATAAAAGCAATACTTGTTTCTAGAATTGCCTATACTTATTCAATACAAATCTGCACTAAAAAAGATTTAAATTATTTACCAATCCTTGATGTTAAAACCAAAAAACCATTTTGGAAATCCCCAACAATTGCAATAAACACTGAACTTTCCAAACTACACAAGGATAATACACACCAATCCATTTACCTTCAAAAACCATAAATTCAGTAGAAATGATTAAAACAGCTCAGGGAGGTATGTTATCCATACGGATTCATTATCCTCTCTTCAAGCTATAAGCAATTGATAACCATAAATATTATGAAACAATCATCAGATCACAACTAATGCAACTATATCCTAAAACACCTCTACTTTGGATTACTGGTCACAATAGTATTAAAGGAAATGAACATGCTGACCAACAAGCCAAATCAGTTTTCAATATAGCTCTCATGTACACACACAATGCTAACATGTATTAACAAGCACCCTAAACAAAACTACTCAAGTCAAAACTTATCCAACTAGAAAAAACATCAAACTGGTACCAATTCATAAACCCAAATAAAATATCTCCTGAAAAGTTTACCAAAAATCTTGACCAAACTAATATAATTAAATAACGACTCGGTCTTACTAAAATCACACATCTGCATTACCTTGACCCCAACATTCTAAACATCTGTACAAATTGCCAAAACAATGTAATGTTAACAATAGAACACCTTCTTAAAGACTGTCAATCCCCACTATCAACTAACCTACGGTCCAAAATCATCTAAACAAATAACCCACTTACGTTACTAATTAACCCATCCAAATCAGGTATTGACAAAATAATAAATCTCCATCTCCTTATTTGATTTACAATATAATCTGTCATCCAAGAACATGATCTTAATACGTATATTACTAAATTTATAAAATATAAATTAGAGTAAGAATTATATATTGTATTCAGAAATCCACATTACATTTATACATTATATTTTCAATGCATTTTCAAATCATGTTCAACACTTAATGCATTATTTCAGCGTTCTATACACTGATATGCTAATGACGTCAAAAATTGAGAACGACACATAACTGTAAAAACTTGGCGCAACCTCTATTTCTTACACCATGGTATGCATGCATCAGTATGTTTGTATGCATAGTCGACACTATCGATAGTCTGCGATATTTTTTTAGAAACCATCGATAACTATTGATAGTTTTCGATAGTCTGTTCAACTCACAATTTGGCATAAGCCATATATGTGTATATGCGCTTGGCATATTTGTAAACAAAAATATTTCTTACAAAATCAGTAAATGTATTAATAAGAGACTTCCCAGTTGAACAAAACATCCGAAAGTGGTATTACTTATGAGAGTTAAGCAGGTTCTGAGCGGGTCAAAAAACCAGTTTCGCATCCGAAATCGGTACGTAAAGTAATCATCTGTCGCTCAGTTTTCGGCAGCAAAAACTATCATTAATGGCCCACGAAAACGGGCCGTTAACGGATCCGTTTTCGGTCCGCCAATGGAACCGTTTTCGGCCCGTTGACATAACCGTTTCTGGGTCGGCAATGGAACCGTTTTCGGCTCGCTAGTAAAACCGTTTTCGGCCCGTCAATTAAACCGTTTTCGGCCCGTCAATTCAACCGTTTTCGGGCCGCAAGTCATGTCATTTAATGAAAAGAACTATTTACAATGAGCACAATTTATTTATAATAATAATTTCTAACTATTTCAACATGGTAGACAATAATAATAATATAAATATTTACAATTCAGAAAAAAGAAATATAAGAAATAACAAATACAAAATACTACTCCTTGCTCCGTTTGCCGATGATTTTTTCAGTTCCCGTCATCCTATCTTGAGGATGAAAAAATTAGAAAATATGAAATTTCACTTGATATTTTAATTTGTTATTTACTTACTCTGCGAATTTTTGCCACTTGAAATCAATTTAATTAGATGAGGATAAAGATGTGTTATTCACTAAATGATTAACATGAAAAAGAAAAAAAACATTAAATAAATGCATCACACACTTCGCTTAATTTTTGTATGAACTTACCTTGTTCTATTAACAACAACAAATAATTTTTGTTTTCACTTTTTTTTCTGCGCACGCGACTGCTGCACTAAATGCATACACAATAAAGAAGAATAGCGCGTACGACAGCAAAACAAATACCGAAAATGCGTCGTTTGTCAGTTAAACCGTTGGTTACTTCTTTTACTTATTATTGCTATTTATCTATGTATCCGTTTCATGTCCGAAATATTTCCGCGAACGTGAACGTTTCTGAGCATGAAACGGATATTGTTGCGGCGCAGATTTTTTGTTGTTGTGTTGTCGTTTTTTTTGCCTATTTTTTCTCATACATCCGTTTTGTACGGACGAAACACTCATTTCTGAGCCCGTTTCAGATAGTTTCGACGGAAGTCCGCACGACACACAATGCTTAGTCAACTGGGCTTATAACAAATAAAACTTCACACATTTATAAAAATTCATAACTTGTTAATATTCTAATTTAATGCATTTACATATATAGTTATATTAATTTAATTATTCAAATTCCAGTAATTTTTGTGCATAAAAACAGGCATCTTCACGTTCTTCGGCTTCAGTCTGCTTCTCCTGTCTGAAATGATCAGCCCAGCTTTACTGAAGGTGTTTTCCGATTCTGTTGAAGTTGCCGGTATACAAATATATTATAACATGCACATCCTTAATCGCTTAAAGTCATCTGCTGACACATACAAGAAGTATTAGAAAGGAGGAAGAGTCTAATTAAATTTAAAAATGATTACCTTACAATAGAGAAGAGGATCAACATCGGAAGCAATGTTCAACATTTCTATGTACTGTCGAATTTGTATGTTTGCGTCGGATCTGGAGGATTTAAAACCATCTTTTTTGAAAAGGGGATCCAAAATGGTTCCCATTCGTGTTACCGTACGGGTTTTCATACGGTGTCAACCGTTTTCGCACTGATTCTATAAAGCTGCTGCACAGTATCAAACCTTCAGATGTGTTTAAGTTTTTTGTTTGTGAAGAGTTGTTCATATATTCCATAAGAAATCGCAATGAAGGGTGAAACAGTTATGTAGTTATTGCCAGAAACCTCAAAAACCAAAATGTATCAAGTTAATAAGGTACTGTACCTACATTATAGACTAGGCTTGGGCATAATCGTTCATCTTTGGGAGCGCTCATTTTAGTTCGAATTCCTATGGCAAACTAGTTCGTTCTTTTAGTGCGATAGTTATTTTTTTAAAAAACTTTTCGATAGAAATAATTAACTAAAAAAATTATCTATTATTTATGATTATTAAAAATTCTGTTTATTTAAAAATACGAAATAAAAATTAAAATTTTCAATAAAAGCACATTAATTCATTTATAAAATTATTAAAAAAAAATTAAAAGTATTTGTATGTAATAGAATAATAGATACAAAAATTTCTTTTTACATATTACTTTGCAAAAATAATAACGTCAAAACTTTGTTTGGCTTTGGTAGCTTTCGACGTTGAGTTATGATTTGTCCTGCTCCTAAAAACACTCGTTCACAAGGCACGGATGTTGCGACGATACATAATCTTTTTAAAATATATGCATACAAATGAGGAGATATATGCCGCCGTTCCTGCCACTACTGCAAAGGATCCTTTTTACGATCTAAATACTCTTCATTTAGATATTTATCCACTTCACGAATGCCAGCTACAGTTTTGTTCCCAGGTCTTGTTATTTTGCTTATTTCACTATCATATTCATCCCATATGCTCATACATTCTTTTTTATTTCCTTTTTCATTTGTAGGCACAGGATCAAGAGCAGTTAAACTTGATGCAAGTTCTTGATCATGGACTGATGGTAATGACATTTTACCAACTTTACTTTTGAGCTCCTCTATTGCACGATTATGGTTTTCTTTGTTTTTCAAAGCTCTTGCTTTGAATCGTGAATCTAAAATTGTACATTCAGCGTACAAAATATTATTTTCCACTTCTTTAAAACCATATCCATACCTTTTTTCAGAAACAAATTTTCTTAAAAAATTTTGTATCAAATTGTTAAATACAATTACTTTTGACAAAGTAACATTTTTTTCGGCACTTATTTCCATTGTTACTTCATATAATGGCTTTAGTAATGGCAAAACCTCCTCTATTGCCTCCCAGTCTTCTTGATTTATAATTATCAGTACGTAATAAAGCAACAGTGATAATCACAGCATCTTTAACATGAATTATTCTCTGAAGCATATCGTAAGTAGAGTTCCATCTTGTTTCAATTTAAGTATTGGTAAGTTCTTTTGCTTTTGTGTAGCATTTAATTTTTTTTGCCCTTGTGTGCTTCGATTGAAATACTCAACAGTATTTTTAACTTGCATTAAAACATCTGATATTTCTTTAGTAGCAGTTTGGACAATAAGATTTAATGTATGAGCAAAACAACCGATTGACCGCCACTGACCAAGTTTGACAGCATTTACAATATTCGGTGCATTGTCACCCACAACTGCAGTCACTTTATGTGAAATATCCCACTCCTTCATAAAATTTTTCAAAAATTCGCATAAGTTTTCACTTGTGTGTTTATCGTTATATGCTTCACAAGTTAATAATATCGAGGAAAGCTCAGTCTCGTCATTTATGAAATGGGCTGTTACAGCCATATAGCTTTCATTACTGCTCGAAGTCCAAGCGTCAGTAGTGAGTCGGTGTAATCTGCGAAGAATCTGAATCAGTTAAACACACTAAATCTTGTCGTTCTATAGTTAAAGGAATTAATATGTCGAGTAAGATTTTCAAGTGACAGTACTGATGCACGACGAACAATATTTACATTTTCTTTCTTGTTGTCGGTTTCTTCAGCAAAATGCGCCCATATAAAGCTATGTTTACTTCTTGATGACATTATAATACTTTATCTTAAATAAATAAATTTTATTAATGTACTAATAATCTAATCTAAACCAGTAAAAATTTACCCATTACAAAGACCATTAACTACATAGACTGGTTAGTTCTCTCACGAAATTGTGTATGCTCTTAAAATTGTTGTTCCATTCAAAATTTCAAGAGAGAAAAAATTAGAATACGATTTTCCATGAGAGAACTGTCCAGTCTATGTTGTTGTTGTTAATGTTCTTTGACCGTTATTTTGATTAAACTAATTATAATATTTATACAAAATCAGTAAAATGTACAAATTAATTTAGATGCACTGAAATTACATCTATTATTATTAATTATAACTATCTATTATAATTATGAAATATGAAAATAAAACATAATTTGTACTATATATGTATACATTTAAAATTTAATTAAATGGAAGACTTATAATTAAAATGTAAATATTTATTACAATTAGTAGAAATAGAAGAATAACATTTCAATTTTGAATACACTTACCGTAAAAGCTATTTATATATTTATTATTGTTATTTATTTATTATTGTAATTTACTTATTAATATGTACCACAAATAAACTTTAAACATTTTAACCATACATTTGCTTCGGCACGGTATCCCCTGGATAGCTAAGTGGCTGCCGCCATTTAGTGAACTAATGTGAGTAGGCAACTGGTCGCCTCGGTTTCCAGTTCTTCTCCTTCTGATGCATAGAAGGTTGCATTGGGCCAGTGACCCGATCGTAAAAAAATATACACTCAAGAAACGGAAACAGGCCTCGGCTACCTTGGTAGCCAAATCACGAAGGTTAGTGGTGCAGCGGCAGATGTGGTTGCTCGCATATGCAAAGCGCGTACGGCATTTCATAAACTCTATAAAGTGTGGTGCTCCCGTACACTGTCGCTAAAAACAAAACTCAGAATTTTCAACACCAGCATAAAATCTGTATTATTATATGGTTCTGAGACATGGCTAGTATCAGAACGCATTTGCCGAGCACTCCAAACCTTCGCTAACAAATTTTTACGGATTATATGCCGTATTTTCTGGCCCAGAACGGTCACAAATGAACAACTGCTGCTGCTAACCAACAGTCATCCAGTTAGCGCCGAATTAAAGGAGCGGAAATGGAGTTGGATAGGCCACACTTTGCGTAGAGAAGATGACAACATAGCAAAGATGGCCTTCCAATGGAATCCGCAGGGCAACCGAAGAAGAGGTCGTCCTCGTCAAACATGGATACGCACCGTCCACAATGAGAGCAGAGCCATAGCTACTTGGAATGAGCTAAGATACTTAGCAACTGATAGAAACCGTTGGAGAGCTTTTGTGTCCGCCCTATGCCCCGATTAGGAGCGATATCTTGTATTCGTACATTATATCAAGGAATTAATAATAACCATACATTTCACTTTTACTTTTGCAAGAAACATCACAAACGAATAAGCCGGCTGGTTGGCGCCAGAAAGATAAATCAAAATGAACTAAGAGCGAGACTCTCTTTTGTATTAGGTCGTTCGCGAAATACAAGACTGAAACGAACAAAGAACGAGATGATTGACGAACTAGTTCGCATAGTTCACCTAATCGGTCTTTCGAACTAGGTCGTTCGCGAACTACCCAACACTATTATGGACAAATTTAGATATACAGGTGTGTTGCAGTTTGAAAAATTGCAAGTACTGATGTAACTTCTTTTAACACATTTATTTCATCTGCAGTAAGTCGTGTAGGGGCATTTGATGTTGACAAGAAAACCATTGATTGTTTCAATTAAACGTGCTGTTCCACCTTGTTGGAACTTTCTGAATAAGGTAATACGGGCTGTCGCTATTTTGGTCCAGTTTAAATTTTTCATAGGCGATGACGCTTGATTTAAAAAATTGAACAATGCCCCTACATTTTTCATGATTCGATTGCTCGTTTAAAATACGAGTCAAAGGATGTCATTCTACCCTGTGCGCTGCTCTAATTCGAGGAAGAAGTGCTTGGAAGATTAACTTATTTATTAGTTGTTTCATTCATATTTCTTTTCAGGTTGGGATGGAATCTTTTAAAATGGTCCCGTAAATTACTAGTATTTCCGCTAGTTTTATACTAACTGCCACACTGGGTGCACTTAGCAAGTTTTCTGTCATCTGATTTCTTGAAAAATTTCCACACTGTAGAGAATCTCTTTAACCGCTTTTTCTTATTTTTATCATCAGATTCAGTGCACATGCATGCATATACCGTCATTTTCCTCATTATCCGAGCTTACAGTAGCATTAATTTAGTTATTAGTATTTAAAAATAGTTATTTGATTCATTCAAGATCAAATACATATTTACCTTTTTCAATTCTTTTCACGAATCTATCCATAATTTCCACTAATTCGTTCGCTGAAACAAGAAAATGGTGACAAATGTACGCTGCCGAACTATTTTTAATTAAAGTCAAATTGTATTTCTGTCAAACAGGCGTGCAAAGAGAGAATAAACGTGTTTTTTCAGCACTAGAATAAGCAAGAAAAACAAAAGCTTTCAAAAACTATTGATAGTATTGAAAACTATCGATGGTGATACGATAGTCAAAACTATCGATAGTATCGATAGTGCCATCGATTGTTTGTGTACAAGCGCATTGATCATTTCTTCTTTTTTCACACAATGAGTGCATGAGTTTTTTTTACAACAAAATAGAATTTTACGATTTGAGTGCGTCGCACAGCTAAAACCACTTCGTTTGTTTTTGGTTATTGCTATTTTAGTTTCTTTCTACAGGGCTGCATTGAGCGCAAAAAACGGCGTTTGAGTTACTCATACCAAAAATGAATCAGTTTTGTACATGCACATCGAAACAAAGACGCAGAAGCAATAGCCAAACCCAGAAAGAATAATGAATGAATCAATGAATGCTTGAGTTTTATCAGTGGCACACGAGTTACTCAACTAACTATTCGAATTAACTCAATTGGAATGATCGCACTTCTGGTTAAAATTTTACTCAAACTCAAAAATCTGGTTGCTGTTTTCGCTCACGAGTTTTTGAGTGTCACTCAGTCATACTCAGTAAGTCTGTTAATTTGAATGCGTTGATGCAGTTGTCTATTTCTTTCACATCTGCTTACAAAACTCACTCATTCATTTTTGGCATGAGTAACTCAAACGCCGGTTTTTGCGCTCAATGCAGCCCTCTATTAATTAGATATATTAGGAACAATAAATCTGTCTTATCTACATGTATTGTATATATATATTAGACTTGTGCGTGAATGCGTTCAAAACGGCTTTTGAAACATTCACTCTAAAATGTGTTTGAGTTTTTACTCATTCATTTGAAGCGGATGTGAATATGTGTTGTTTCATTTCTGAAACATGAATGTCATTCACATTCATGTATTCTTATGTGAATTTCAGATGGTGAATGAAACTGAATGTTGGTAAGAGTGAATATGGAACATTGAATTTTTTGTGCATTTAACAACTGTATATTGAATGTGATCGCGTCACTCACGTCGCCCACCCTCATTCTACAATCGCTTAACGAAATAAAATTACAACGAAAGAAGACACAGAGAAACGTCGGCAATACCGCTCGCAACGGCTCAGCTTCCCCACATTGTCTCGCTTCCCTTATCCACAAGTATACATTCGACTAATAAAACACGAAAGAAGAAGGCGTAGCTGATCGACAATTGTGTTGTCTGACGGCACAGTTTCCCCACACTGCCTCGCTTCCCTTATTTAGAAACAAACTTGTACTACGCTTCACACAACTATGAAGTGAATGTCCAATCTTTTTTCCACATTCACTGTTTCATTTTGTGTGTTTCGAATGTGCAGGCACAACACTCATTCAATCGATTTCACACTGAATGAGTCAAACATTCATTCATTCCTTCTCACACATTGTGCCAACATTCGAATTTCGTCGTCTACACTAATATTGAAAATACATTCATGAATTACAACTTTTGTTGGCAATATGAATGAGCGATTGCTCATGTCTAATATATATACAAATTATCATTTTATTTTATAACCATTCATTTGTTTTATTATTTTACATTCAATTACTTAATATCGGACCGCACGTCCGATCAGGTTTACAGCCAAAAGACAAAGATCTTAGTCCTCTTTGATCACAGCTAAGATCGCAATGCCAAGCTTGCCCTTGACTTGACTTCCAACGGCAGGCCTCAACCAATCAGGAGGGACCACGTCACTGTCGCAGTGTTGGGAGTTGCTCTTTTTGTTTTATAGCAGAACAACCCTGACTTGTCGTGTGCGAGCGAGATGACGTAGTCCAGTGCTGCCAAGTCACAACGTAGCAATATAAATCCTTACGTGATAACTCCTCCTTTCTAAGTTGAGGCGTCCTCGACACTAAGGGTCGCCGAGTCGGGCAGTGCCGGTTACGAATCTATTTGTTTGCAGTCTCATAATTTATCAAAATATTACATCCTAAATTTACTTATTATTCATCTAAGTTCAAAATACAAATCTTAAATCTTGTGTCTTATACTAAAAAAGAATAAAATCGACAAACAATCGATGACTTATCGAAAATGGTGGAAAAATGCACTAGTGTGAATTGCTCATTTATTTATTTACAGGACAAGGGTTTTATCTTTACCTTTATCTTGTTAATTGATTCTCAAAAGGGCCATTCTCTTTGCCTCGGGGATGCGAAAACGACCAGACATACGATCGCTGTTCCAGGTAATAAATTGATTTAATCAAAAGGACCGCTATGTTTCGATTTATATTCGAATTTCAATCATTAACGCCATACCGTAGAATCTCAGTGACAATCTCATTTGTCGCCTCAACACACACTACTGTTGATTTTATTTCAGGTAGTCCTTGTGAACCACCCTCCCCTTGATGAGAACTGTTGTTCCCATATCTTTCTCTACTATTTGCTCTACGTAAAGGGGAGTGAGTTTGTTGCCTAACCTCCTATTGGTTTTCACAAGTACCTTATCTCCCAGGTTAAATGTTCTGATTCGCCTGTCTTTGTTATGTGGTTGCAATTCTTTTTCTTGCGCTCTTTGTATTTTATTTGGTATATAGTCCTGTCCTGTACCCTTGTTCTGGAAGACATCTATTGGCTTCTTATTTGTTACTGATTGAATTGTCTTGTTGTACTTAATTGTCGCTAACAAGATGAGTTGATGGTGTCATCAATGTTTCTTTCCAATTTTAAACATCTAGCTATCTCGCCTAGCGTGTTGTGAAATCTTTCTACTTGACCGTTTGATACGCTGTGCAAAGGTGGAGCGTTTACGACTTGTATGCCAAAATTGTTGGCTAAAATAGAAATGATAGTGTATGAATTCAAGGATCGCTCATTGTCACAGTAAATAACCTTTGTTCCCTGGAAGAAATTCAGAATTTGCAGCAGCTGAGGTTTTATGTCCACAATTGTTCGCGACCCTACTCGCTGCGTTATTGCGAATTTTGAATATTTGTCAATACATGTTAAAAGTATTTCGAGTCCGTTGAATGAATATTGACATGTAGGATTTCCCCCACATATGAAGAGATGGGAGTTTTTGCGACTTCATGTTGTTTTGTGTTCCTGTCATATTTGGACCTGGCACAAACTCTGCAATTGTTTGCCACATTTTGAACAATCGTTTCCATTCTTGGGAAAAAAATACTCGTTGAGAATTTACCTGACATTTTCTTGTGCGGCGCGATGCGTTCAATTATGCTCTGTCAGCACTATTTCGTTTTGGTCATTCTCGTTACTGATGTCCTGACCAATCTTTTCCGTACATCGGAATTTTACCGTTGGGTAAAGTTCAACAAGTTTGTGTTGAATGAATGCCATGATTGGCAGAGTGCAATGTATTGCATTGACCACATCGGTATTAACTACCTCCTGTATCTGGTTGATAAGCGTTTTCCTATCAGAAAAGGTGCCTCGTTTTTGTTCCAAAAAGAGTAAATGTGCGTTTTGCTTGAGTACCTGCTACCTCAATTATGATTTGGTTTCGAAAACAATTTACAGGTTTATCCACTTTTTCATTAGTATAAGTCACAGATTCCTCGCTATGAATGATTGCGATATCTGAATTGCCATCTTCACCTAATACATTGACTGGCTGTCTTGCCAGGGCATCCGCTACTACGTTTCCTTTACATGGCTTATAGAAGACCTTAGCATTGTGGTCGTCTATGAATGCCTTCCAACGCTTCAACTTAACATTAGGATTTTTGTCAGACACTGCAAATGTGAGAGGCTGGTGGTCCGTGAATATATTAATGTTCTTTACTCCATATAAATGATTTCTAAGATTTTTCAAGGCCCAGGCAATGGCTAACATTTCCCTTTCATTTGTTGCATAATGCAGTTCCTCCTTTCTGTGTGCCCTGGAAATCATAATTATACGTTTGCCCTAATACGATACGACGGCCCCTAGAACTTGAGAGGAAGCGTCCGTTGTCAGATCAAAGGGCAACCTGAAGTTTGGATGTTGTAATAAGACATCCTCTGACACTAAAATATTCTTCAGAGTCTCAAAAGCTTGGAGTTGTCGCTCATCTAATGTGACCTTAATCTTTTTTGACTGTGTCGCGCCGACCAGTCCGTTTTTACCCTTTACAATGTCGGTGAGTGGCTTCGCTATACTGGCAAAGCCTTGTATAAAGCATCTATAGTAGCTAGCCAAACCCAGGAATGACCTAACAGAAAAAAGGGACGTAAGCAACGGGAAGTTCTTTATGGCATTTATTTTCTCCGGGCAAGTTCTTATGCCTCCTCCGCAAACCCTGAATCCCAAGTACTCTACAGTTTTAAAGAAATTGGATTTCTCAATGGACACTCTCTTATTCGCCACGTAAAGTTGCTTTAATACCCACTCAATATCCCTCAAGTGCTGTTCAGTGTCTTAGAGAAAATGATGACGTCTACGTAAACATGACAAATTTCTCCGATTATTTCTCGCAAAACATCATCGATGGCTCTGTGAAAGATGCTAGGTGCGTTTTAGAGTCTGAATGGTAGTTTGCAAAATTCATACTTTCCATTGTTAATGGAAAAAGCGGTTTTCTCTCTATCTCTTTCCGAGAGCTCAATTTGGTGGAATCCTGATTTCAGGTCAAGGGTTGTAAAATAGTTTGCCTCCCCTAAATTGGGCAATATAATCATTACATTAGGAATTGGATATTTGTCATCGATTGTCTTCAAGTTTAGTTTCCTAAAGTCGATTACCAATCTCTTCTTTTTGTTACCAAATTCATCCCATCTATTTTTATCTACTACCCAGACGGGATTGTTATAAGGCGACCAAGACGGCCTTATTATTCTATTTGTTAAGAGATCCTTAATTTCGTTGTTAACAAAGTCTGCTACACCCATTCGATTGGAGTACCATTTCGAATACACTGGCTCCTCATCCTTTGTACGAATGGTAGCCTTTATATTTGTATTATATGGAAGGGACTCATTAGGATCAGCAAATACCCCCCTCAACTTCCTAATTGTTTTCTTAAATATTTCTATTACTTGATTTGAAAGTTTTCTTGTACAATACATTTTAATTAATTCTAATTCAGAATTTGTACATTGGTTATATGTTGGCTTAGAGGCATTTTTAAAATAAATCAACTCATCTTTGTTAAACATAACTTTATACTCTCCACGCAGTAAATAGTATTATAAGCTTGTCAAGAAATTTGTAACACACGGAAGGAGACATCGGTATATACAATATATTTTTGATCAGCTCGATGATACAAAAGTTATTGTTATTATTATAATTACACTGTGTTACAAAAAAAAAAAAAAATTGAAAAAACTTCTTATCAGACCTAGTGGAGGTTATAGGTCATAAAAAACTAAAAAGAATGGCAGATAAAAAATCTCTGATACACCCTCAAAATCTTGATTTAGAGCCCAAAAACCGTTTTTAAGAGGTTCCTGTACATATTACCTTATAACTTGGACATTTTTTATCGGATTAATTGCATATGACAGTTTTCTTTACTTAATTGTTGCAGATAGAGGGAGATAGCTAGAGGGAGATAGCTAGAATAAGAATAAAAAAGGAAAAAAAACTGTCATATGCAATTACAAAAAGTACAATAAATCAAGTAATTTTTAACCGATTTTATTCAAACAGGGTTCATTTAAAGCTAAAATCACTAAACTTTCGATGAACGTTGAGAAAAAATATAATTTAGATAAGATAAGGGGCACAACTTAGACTTAAAGTTGCAAAATCGATGGAAAAATCAAAATTTTGGAAAGTTTTTGGTCTGTATCTTCATGAATTTAAATGATAACAAAATACATGATACATGTAAAGGGCTACATTTCAGCTTCTAAATACAAAATAAAAATTTGAAATCCGATAAAAAATGTCCAAGTTATAAGGTAATATGTACAGGAACCTCTTAAAAACGGTTTTTGGGCTCTAAAACAAGATTTTGAGGGTGTATCAGAGATTTAATATATACCATTCTTTTTAGTTTTTTATGACCTATAACCTCCACTAGGTCTGATAAGAAGTTTTTTTTCGCTGTGACACAGTGTTATTATAAACAGCAAGATTGAAGTTAAAAACTAACAACATAGCTTATGGAAAATAGCAATGGAAGCTAATGGCCTTCAGCTAAAAAGTTATTTATTTTATCCGTCTTATTGATTACACTACTCAACACTAAAAAAATATCTGACCCGGTTCATATTATTTCATAATGAGGTTTACTTATAATGAATACCTGTAGGCATTTTATTTTGATATCACATCTAGAAGTGGAGAAAAGGTGCTTAACATATTTATACGAGAATTTGACTTTAATCACTCGTCATAACAAAACAACTCAAGATATGAGTTTAACTTTTGCCTCTCTCTTTGTTTCACATCATCCCACAAATTGAACATTGTGTATTTGTTAGTTTAATAGCTAACTTCAAAAATGCCGCCGATTGGTGTTAAAAGTCCTGATTTATCTATATATGTACATCACGTCGGGAGCGAAGCAAAGCACGCCGGGTACGCTAGTTAATTATAATATTTCAAACTAAAATTACTTCTTATATAGGTGTGGCACATTACTTTTATTTTTTAAATATGACTTCTTGTTACTAAATAATGATGTAGATAAAAGCTAAAAAATAATTTGGTATATACCAGGTACCATTCATCACATCAGATTCCTCATCAATCTAGTAGGGATGGGTATCGATTAATCGAAATAATCGATCTTTTTTGAAATAATTATGGAATTTTAATCGATGTCATCTGGGTTCGATTAATCGGATAATCGATTTTTCCGCTTTATTAATCGATTTTTACGATTACTTGGTGTTTTGACCCAGAGTCGAACAAAATGACAGAAATTTCTTTGATTTCTTTGGACCGCTCTTCCCGACCCTTTTTTTTTTTTGGTCGCTACTAAAGTTTACGGGGGAAAGACCGATATTTTTACTCGTCAATAAATAAAGGCCGTTTTTTACTTAGAGTTCGTTGCTTCCATCTTCTCATCGATTAATCGATATTTTAAGCAACAATCTAGGGCATTGATCAGCTTAAATAAAATCGTGAGGCGAGTCGAAGTTCTATTATCTACAGTCAACCGCTCATATCATTTTAAGTATGCATTGTTTACATTGAGCAAAAAAAGCAGTTTTTAACAAAAACAGTTTACATTGGTTTTGGTCATATGGTACACACATGTGGAACGTTATTACAAATAGAACAACGAAACGTGACCAAAGATTGTAAAGGATGGCCATTTGTTTGTAACAATGATCAAAAAGTTGGCAACAGTACGCCATATGTTCCAGCCCTCGTTGCTTAATTCGCCTCTGTTGCTCGCTAGGCAGTCACACAAACCGCCTACACTTCGCCAAAGTAACTCTGAAATTTGATCATTTGCCTGTTGTTGTTGTAGAGTTTAAGCGGTTTGTGTGACTGCATAAACAAACAAGCCGCTTTTTTCGCACAATAAATGGGGTATAAAAGTAAATCCGTAAATTTGATCGTGCGAATTTGTAGAACAATCATTTACATATTTAGTCAGGTTTAGCTACGCACCACTGAGGGACTAGTTTGCATACATACAGACGGACATGGCGAAATCCACTCGTATCATCGAGATGATCAAGAACATATATACTCTATGGCGTCTCCGTTGTCTCCTTCTGTGTGTTACAAACTTCTTTGTGAACTTAAAATATGTACTATTTACTGCGTGAAGAAGATAAAGACATGTTTAACAAAGACGACTTGATTGATTTTAAAAATCTCTCTAAGCCACCCTATAACCAATGTAAAAAGTCTGAATTAGAATTAATAAAAATGTGTTGTACATAACAACCTTTCAGAGCAGATTCTATAATGACAGTAAAACCGTATCACAAACTTCCTGGAATTTCGACTTTGTCCAAACTTTTCAGCTTTCGGGCCATACTGATAACTTCAGTGAATTCCAAGGGCCAACACCGCTTTAATTCTCCTGACAGTATCTATAATTTCTAGCAGAGGTTGCAAATGAGTATCATCTTTTATTGTCAATGTAGCTTACTCGGAGAAAAAGTCAAAAAAATGAAGCAACCTATGTCACGCACAAAGCACAATAATTTTGTTTTTTTTTGTTCAAAACTTGTTAGCTTTCATCAGATCCACTGAGCTGAATCACAGTGAACGTTTCATAACGCAATTCATGCAGTTTGGCGGAGACAACACCAGATGAATGTGCTGGTGCGTTATCGTGATGAAACAACACCTTTTTTTTCGCCAAATGCGGCCGTGTCTCCTTTAATTTTTTTGTCGAAGCGGTCCAATAACTCACTGTAGTATTGTCCAGTGATCGTTCTTCCTTTTTCTAAAATATCCATGAAGTAGACGCCCTTCGCATCCTAAAAAAATCGTCGCCATGACCTTATCGGCCGATGGGACCGTCTTCGCCTTCTTTGGTGCAGATTCACCGGGAGAAATCCATTGTTTTGATGGTTGCTTAGTTTCTGGTGTGTAATGATGAATCCAGGTTTCATCAACGGTGACAACTCGACGCAAAAAGTCCATCGGATCTCGCTTAAATTGCCCAAACACTGCTTCTAAGTTAACAGCTGCATCCGCTTGTTTTCCAGCGTGAGCAATCGCGGCACCCATCGGGCCGACAATTTTTTCATCGCCAACTTATCATGTAAAATATTAATTGCCGTTCCGGTCGACACACCTACGGCCTTTGCTACTTAGCGCACTTTCGTTCGTCGATCAGCAAGAATCATGTCGTGGACTTTTTCAATGATTTCCTCGGTAACCACGTCTGCCGGGCGTCCTGGTCGTTCCTCATCAAAAACGGATGTTCGCCCACGTTTAAATTCGTTGAACCAATATCTAACTGTGGTCATAGATGGCGGACGTGCAGCATCCAACTTTGCTTATATCTCTTCGCATTTTTTCCCATCCAAAAACAAAATGCGAATTACTGAACGATACTGCTCTTTTTCCATCTTAGCGAAAATCACGAAATACGTCTGATTTGGATGGCTGCCAAATCGAAACTAACCTATCAATCAGTTTGAAATTTGTATTAGCGTCGTCTGATAGATGGCAGCACACGATGATAACACTAACTTCACTCAGGAACGTCTTCTATCGTCAAACACGGGTACTTAATGAACCGTCCTCGTACATAAATCTCATTAGTATTTTATGTGTAACTAGCTTGCCCGATGCAATTTACTACGCCCTCGCTCCAAAAAAAAAAAATTTAAATTACTTATTTATGGACTTTGGCAATACTCTTGTGCGTACACACACATACTACTAAACTTATATCTGCTCTGCAAAATCAATCAAAGCACGAACCAGTGGTGCCAGCCACTTACCACAAAAACAGGACAGATCGACCACAAAAAAGCGGGGAAAAGGGTCAAAAGATATTAAAAAAAGGACAGAAAAGTGGACAAAATTGGTTGCCGTATTATTTTTATTTTTAAGTTTTATTGCCTCATCTATCAGGTCATAATCCACTTCATCTGCGTTAGTACCAATCATATTTAAATATTTATCCGGCACCTTATATGCGTTACAGCATGCGCTGTGCCGTTGCAATCCAAATCTTATAAAAAGTGTTGAATTGTTATAAATGTTATAGCAAATGTTAATAGGTCCAAAAATTATTTGTTACCTGCTGAGTCACGAGGACTTAATAGGATTTAATAAAATGTTGTTTTTTTATGAAAACGAATCTATGTATATTCTTTAACATTCGAAAGTTTTCCGGCAACATAATAAAACATCTTGAAATTATATCGATATATTTAAAATTAAAATTTTCATATCTTTATTTTAGTTGATATATGAAGTTCAACAACAAAATCTGTGCAATTCAGACGAATGCCACATTCTGTGTTACCATTGAGCTTATTATTATTTCTATTATTTGTGACTACAGTAATTTTAATTAATGTAATTTTAGCTTTTTCACAGAATTACAAACAAAAATTAGATAGATACATTAAATCAGCCAAGTGTGAGTCGGACTCGCACACTGAGGGTTCCGTACCATTGTACAAGATTTTTTGCCGCAAAAATGAATTATGTATTCAATAACTCAATGCTCGAGCAATTCCAAACACAATGAATATGCATTTATTATGAAATTGAAAAAAGCTCAATGCTCCTAATATTAAATTATTGATTGATTTGACTTATATTTAGGGTGGAATCAGTATTCATACTGCATATCAACTTTGATAATCATACAGCCTAATAGTATACTTAAAAAAAAAAAATAACCAAAATATGAAACGAAATAAATAATAAAGCGTCCAAAACTGTGCGCAGTGCATATTGGAGCACACGTTTCTTGTATGAGAACCCCTTTAATTTTGTAACTTTCTTTTAGTTTTAGTATTTGTTGCTATCATATCAAAATAGAAATACACATTCTGTGAAAATTTCAACTGTCTATCTATTACGGTTCATGAGAAACAGCGGAGTCGGACGGACGGGTCCCGTTAGAACCCTTTGGGTACGGAACCTTGAAAAGGATAGATTTCCGGATAGGGGTTGTTTGACATTTTTTTCGGATAGTTGAGAAAAAAATTTAAATTACTTTGTTATATTTTTCAGTTGCATAATCTCATTTGATCGTGTTTCAGTTAATTTAGTGGTGCATAATTTGTTTTCTTCTTGCTTATCAATTTTACCTTTGCATTGTTATTGCATATAACATTTCAAATTTTTATTATCTGTTTTTAATCAGTGTTTGTGTACTTTTTTGTGTTTTTTTTCTTTAAACGGTAGCATTGTTGTTAATCGATTGATTATATTTACATTTTTATTGCATTTATTTTTGACAGGATGTCCTACTTAGTGATTTTGTAATTTTAAATTTCTGATAATTTGAACAATGTTCTATAAAAGTGTAGTGTCATTTCCGAAGTAATTTTTTGCGTAGAATCCGAATCCGGGGCTTAAATTGCTCTATCACGTCAGGACTTTGAGATATCCTAACCTAAATGTGCAAAAAACGCTGTTTTTGCCCATTTTTGAGGTTATGTAGCTACGAAGATTTTGCTCTTCATAAAAAAGTAGACGTGGTATTTTAAAGTATAAGTCTTCCTCTTTTAAATGCCGTTGAGTTTGCTCAAATATCTTATATGATATATGACCCTACACTTTCCTAGAACAAAACGTTGTTGACCTGTGTTATTATTATTATCATATGCACATATGTACATATACTTTTTTTTTTCTATTGTTGTTAACATTCAATTTTTGTGGTGAAAATGATTTGTTGCTATCCTCTATGCAAGAATAAAAATTAATTCGGTGTTGATTCTTATCGGGCTGTACGTTTGTGGCAATTTGACATGGTCTTGCCCATCATGTTTCAAACGCCAGGTTGATTTTTCGTCAAAGTATCGTAATATACGCGACAATTTTATCAAGTTGAATGGTGCAGTAAAGCAACTTTCATTTGATTTTAATTCGGGCACTGATTTACTCAGTAAACTTCATTTTGATTCGCCCCCTCACCTTCTCCTATGGACAGCCACGCTTTTCTCCAACTACCTCACAACAGTCCTCTTGTTCCTGCTACAATTGCCTCTCCAACCGATCATACTTAAAATGCTGTGCTCCCTGTAATACAGGTTTTGCCACCATTATCTGAAGTATCTTCCTCCAAGTGGTCTAGACCCGCTTCTCCTCCTTCGTCTGACTCCATTGTAGACAATAATGGGAACGTTGCCATCAATGCCTCCAAGCGGTCCAGACCCGCTTCTCGTCCTTCGTCTAACACAATTATAAATATTACTGGGAATGTGGCTACCAATGGTGGTATATCCCTTTCTACATCTGGACATTCACCTGAAGGGTCCATACAGGCCGTTCAACCATCGATGTCACTTCTGACATCTTCAGATCCTTTGCTAATAATGCCATCAGCTATTAACAATACATTGAATGTGGTTTCATCACCTATCTTGTCGGTAGTGGCTCCTCGGAAACTAATTTTACTTTCAAGACTTTGTTGCGATACTACCTGTGACGATATTAATATGTTTATTGTTTCCAAGGGATATTTCGTCGTTTAAGATTAGCGTGCCTTTCGATACGTTAGACTAGTTGTGTAATCCTAAATTCTGGCCTCCAAATATGGTAGTTCATAATTTTAAACCGAAGAATAGGAATAGATCTAGTTCTGATAGGTTGTCGGTTCATACTAATTCTCCTTCGGCCCCAAAATCGGCTCCAAAAAACTAGCATACTGCCTTTACTGTCCAAGCTTAATAATAGATTTTCTTTTGTCGCCGATATTATTATTTTTTCTGAAACATGGCTTACATCTAATGTTCTCAACCACGAAGTTCTTGGAAATCATTTCGTAATTTATAGACATGATCGCCAGTTGCGTCGGGGTGGTGGTGTTCTTATTGCAGTTAAGTCAAATCTTCGTTCCAAAGTTATTCAAATAGTTTTGCCAGCTCTCATTGAGTTTATTGGTGCTAAAGTAGTCCCACCCTATGTCTCTTTTTTTTTTTACGTGATCTTATATTCCTCGAGGTTCGAGTTTAGATATTTATTTGCATCATTTTGATGCTCATGTCCATTTCAAAACTTATCCGTAATCGCGTTATCTTGGTTGTGCTTGGTGATTTTAATTTGCCTAATATTTCTTGGTCTTTTTTCGGATCTTCGTGTTACCTTGCTCCGCCGGGACACCATGTTTTCGTTGATAGTCTGATCAACTTTCCTCTTTTCCAAATGATTTCTGTATTAAATCACCTTCATATGTTAAGTTAGGTTAGGTAAAGCAGGCTGCTCGCACTTACTCGCGAGTTCACCCAGAAGCCTTAAAAGCCCATTGTGATGCCTGATAAAAACGTGGAAGGGAATGAGGGGTTAGGGGTAATCACACAACTGTCCAAGGTCGGGCCATCTATCACCCTTTATCTCTAAAACCAAACTAAGGAGTCCACGAACAGAGCCAGGTCCCCCAAAAGACATTTTGCCAAACTTCCCAACTCTTCGAAGAACGGCTTCCCGAGAAACCGGGTTCGTTTACTGAGAAGAGCAGGGCAATCACAAAGGAGGTGTTGGATGCTCTCCGGTTCTTCTTCGTCTCCACAGCTACGACAGAAGTTATTGTGTGGAACTTTCATCCTATGGGCCATCAGCCCGATGGTGCAGTGCCCCGTCATAACTCCCGTCAATGTCCGCACCCTTTTCTTGTTAAAGTGAAATTGGTTGATAGCAAGGGCAAAGTGTCCTTGCGACAGTGCAGGCAGACTTATTTGCCCACTTTCTACCTGCGAGATCTCTGGTTTTCACTTCCAGGCATGAGATTATTTCCTGTAGTGGTCTGCGAACATCGACGACTACTTGAGACATGGACAGTGCCGAGCCTTTCCTGGCACACTCGTCCGCCATCTCATTTCCTTCGATACCAGAGTGACCTCTGGGTACCGAGATGAGTGTTATATAGTGTTGCCGAGGCTGATTTAGAGCTTCTACCGAACTACGTATGAGTTTGCTCTTGAAGCTGTGGGCCGACAGAGCTTTGATAGCGGCCTGGCTGTCAATATAAATCGATATATGCCTTTGCCGCCTGCCAGACCGCGTAGATTTCTGCCTAGAAAACGCTACACCAATCAGGTAGACGATAAAATAGCTGAGCTGTTAACCCTTCCGAGAAGGTGCACACACCTGTACCGTCTATCGTCTTGGATCCATCAGTATAGATCAAAAGCTCGTCCCGTCTAATGACTACCCCATTTCCATTCATCTCTACCTGGGAATCTTGTCTTAAAATTGTCGTTCTATTTTAGTGCTGGCACACCGTAGTCACATACTCCACCATCAGTTTGAATTCCCACTACTTGTAGGATAATGCTGTGGCCGGCGACACAGGTCTTAAGAAGATGCAACAAGTCTGACTGCAGTTCTGGCCGCTACGTAATTGAGATATGTGCCCACCAGTACCAGATTGAGAATAACATCCACAGCCGACTAGGGGGTGGATCGTAGAGATGCAGTTATTTATAGACAAGCTATTCTGTGAACATTACGGCTGAAGCCCCCATCGCTTGCCAAATATCCTCCTTCAGACGTCGAAATCACCAAATGCCATTTTCATTCTTTCTTCAGAGTTTCTCTTCCAAGGGAGTTTAGAATCCAGAACAACACCAAGGCATTTCGCTTTATTCGCAAGTTATAGCTGCGAACTCAATAGCCTGAAGCTAGGTATCTTACATTTACTTGTGAATAAAACCAGCTCGGTCTTTTCTGGGTTAATCCCAAGACAATTCTGCTGAGCCCACTGCAGAGTGGTGCCTAAAAAGGATTCCAATAGTTCACTGTTTATTGGTAAAAATTTACCCGCCACCATTAAAACAAAACCATCCGCATAAGCCGTTACTCTACACCCTTTCCTTTGTAGGTTCAAAAGTCATTCAAGACTAAGTTCCAGAGAAGAGGGGATATAACTCTTCCCTGTCTAAAGTCTAGACTTTATAAGAAATTTAAAGTCCCTAGATCTCCTTTTGATTTTGAAAGATTCTGTGTGGCATGCTCTAAGTTTCTCTCTCCAAATTGCCGTTGTTATAATAATTATCTTACTCGTAGTAAGTTACAATTTTCAAGTAACCCTAAACAGTTTTACAACTTTGTTACTGCTAAACGCAAATCTGTATTATATCTTTCCTCGTTTTTCTTAGATGAACTGCATGCAGCTGATGACGCTGGAATATCTGACTTATATATAAGTTTTTCCAAACGACATTTTCTTCATCAACTTTTTCGGGCACCTCGTACTCTTATCATGTTAAAACAATTAACAATTTTAGAACGCCTGAATTTGAAGATATTAGTATTCTCCATAATCTTAGATCTCTGAAATTTTCTTATTCTCCTGGCCCTGATAATGTCCCTAGTTGTGTCCTTATACAGTGTGCAAGTTCCATGCATAATCCGTTATCTAAACTTTTCTGTTTATCACTCCAGTTATCGGCATTTCCGCATATTTGGAAGGAATCCTTTATTATTATTCTCAATAAAAAAGGTAATAAATCATAAACATTTCTGTAAGGCAATCATTTCTCCATCACTTCATGGATTTGTGAAATGTAGGTCCGCAACTACTAACCTCCTTCAGTTTACTTCGTTAGTTAATCGAGGTTTTAACAATAGGTCACAAAGTGATGTCATTTATACTGACTTTACTAAAGCCTTTGACTCTATTAATCATGACCTTCTTTTTGTATAAACTTAATACTATTGGCTTTTCATATAATCTTCTAAATTGGATTAAATCCTACTTAAAAAATCGTTCTCAAAGAGTTTTGTTAAGGTTTTCTCTTTCAGATATTGTCCACGTAACTTCTGGGGTTCCTCAAGGTAGTCATCTAGGACCTCTTCTTTTCAATCTGTATATTAATGATCTGCCTCTCGCCATCTCACATTCTCGCGTGCTCATGTACGCTGATGATGTGAAATTGTGCCTTTCATTTAATGATGGTGCCTCTCATCTCAGACTTCAAGAGGATCTTGATTCTTTATATTATTGGTGCTTAAGAAATTATTTATATCTAAATATTTCTAAATGTAAGTTCATGACGTATCATCGGTGTAAGCCTAATTTGTTTACTTACAAGATTGATAACGTCCACCTCGAGCGTGTCTCTACGCTTAATGACCTTGGTGTCCTATTTTATCCTAAGCTGTGGTTTAACCAGCATATTTGTTCTGTTGTAAACAAAGCGAAGGGTGTTTTCGGCTTCATTAAATGTTGGTCAATTGACCCTTATACCACAAAGATTCTTTTTGCAGCTATTGTGCGGCCACTTCTTGAGTATTGCTCTTGCATTTGGTCACCGCAATATATAAAGAATCAAGATCGAATTGAATCTGTGCAGAATCAATTGCTTCTGTTTGCTCTTCGTGGCCTAAACTGGAATCCTAATTCCCTTTTGCCATCTTACTCTGATAGGCTTCTTCTTATCAGTCTTTCATCTTTGGCGCATCGCATGATAGCTCTTGGTGTTACCTTTCTTCATAAGCTCCTAATCGGAGAAATTGACTCTCCTGAGCTATTAAATCAGTTGAAGTTTTCCATCCCTAGTCGTGCTACTAGAAATTTTGTCCCTTTAGCTGTAGATAGATGCACTACTAACTATGCCACACACGATCCTTTTCGAGTTTTATGTCACGTTATCTCGCCTGAGATCTCGCCAACTGCGCTTTCCAGCATCGTCCTTCGCTGCCTACAGGAATCGGATCGCACTAGATGAACCGGACGTTGCTTATCGGTTTACCTACTGCCTCTGATGCTCATCAATAGAATATTTGTCTCTGACACACAGTCTCACTCTTGGGTCGATTTCAGTGACCAATATATACAAAAAGAAGGTAATGAAGAGCGCAATACTCGTGTTGTACACAAAAGAATACAACAATAACACAAAAAACACAAAATTAAAGAAGAAGCACAGCATGAAAACGTACGAACGTTTCTGTGCTTGGCTGTGGAAAAAATTAAAAAAATCTTAAACCTAAAAAAACTATATTTCAATTTTCAATACTTAACTTTACCTAGCAAGTAAATAAAACCGAGTTATTATTATCTGTTTTTTATCCAACTTTTCACAACAACAATAAGCCTGTCGCGGGCCGGGATGATGACACTGGCGGCCCTGATTTGGCCCGCGGGCCGTAGTTTGGAGACCCATGCTTTGTACTATTCAATAATGAAATGATGATTTGCAAACGTATTGTTAGTTTCTACCAAGAAAAGATTAAATAAAAAAGAGATAGGAAGAAAAACAAATTCAATTATTTGTAAATGTCAAATAGTAAACAGAAAATAATAAATTTATACATTTTTGCGTAGTAATTTTTTTACCTACTACTACTTCTTTTTTTTTTTGGTAACATAATCAATCAAAATTTGAGTCAATAGATTTGTGTGAACAGTTTTGTACACAATTCTATATGATAATGCTTCTTAAAATTCTTAACTAAATGGTTGTGATATATGGTATTATATTTATGTTCTGTCTGTATGTATATTTTTTATAGTACCCCATGCCAATAACAAGCCCAGATACTGAACCGTGGAAATGGATAAGCTAAGCTATGCCAAAAAACAAAACCAATAAAAAAACCCAAAAAAAAAAAAAAAACAGGTCATTAACGATATTTGTTCAAATGTGATTTTGTTCACTTTTTCTATAGAAACCCAATTTTTTTTACAACACTATAATTGCATGTTAAAAGAATATTTTTCTAAAAAGTATTTATTTGTTTAACAATTGCTGCACGCTTTTGTGAAGCCAGGAATTATTATATATTTTATGTTATTATTGTTGTGATAGCATGGAAAAGATTATATTATTTTTGCCTTTTTTGTCCACTATATTAATTATAAATTTCATTGTTGTTGTTATGTTTTTTCTATTTTTTGCGTTAAAAAACTTGGTGTTGGTACTTCACCTAATATAATAATAAAAAAATTTATATTGAAAAAATTTTGAATGCATAACTTCAATATCACACACCATAAAAATATATTCATATGTTTATTTGTCTATATTATTTTTATATTTAAAATTTTCTATATATACATATGTACCATATGAAACATGAATATACTTTAATAGATCGTTTGATTTTGTTCCAATAAAAAAATGTTAAATAAATAAACAACAACAATAATTAACAACTGGCAAATCCAACTTCAACAAAACACCAACAGTTGATGGCAATTAAGTGTCGTAAAATTCCGGCGTCAAAAATAAAAAGCAGCACTTCAAAACAACCGATCGATTCACAAGAGATTGATTTTAATAATCTTAATATGCGACGTGGAAGAAATAAAATTTAAATAACATATTTTTAAGTATACATTATTCATTATAAAACATCAACATCTTAGTTTGCATCTAATTAAAAAAGCAGCAGTAGCAGTATCTATATAAGCAGCATCACTACCAGCGGCATGAGAAACCAGAACTATACATACATGTAACAAAACAGAACTAACTTCGGTTCACCAAAGCTTATCTTTCACTTCTCCATCCTTCATAAAACAAAAAAAAAAAAAAAGAAACAAAAAAAAAAAAACTGAACAATTTGTTTTTTAAAAATTATAAGCTTTGGGAAAAATTATTTTTAAATGGGGAGTATCAATAATCGGATTTGATTTGATTTTAACATATCGCGTACGCATGACAAGAAAACGTGTCTGTATAAATTTCGGATTGATAGCTTAAAAATAGAGGGCATATCATGCATATGCACAGACGGACGGATGAGCAAGGCTTCATCGATTATCCCTGTCGCGCTGACAATTTTCATATGTACTTTATGCGATACATGGTTATAATGCCATTTTACACTAGTGTGAAATGCATAAAAATGAAATATTAATAATACAACATAATTAAATGCGCAGTTATGCTACGCGGAACTAATTAATTGTAGTAATAATAGTTTCTGCAGAAAAAACTAAAGATCACGAAAAA
Source organism: Amiota communis (assembly GCA_037043315.1). Taxonomy (NCBI): domain Eukaryota; kingdom Metazoa; phylum Arthropoda; class Insecta; order Diptera; family Drosophilidae; genus Amiota; species Amiota communis. Next base: position 37,035 of record JBAMAV010001527.1, on the reverse strand, counting down.
GAATATGGTTTTATAGTTGCACAGACCTGAATTATTTTAAAATATTTTTGAATGTTTCCTCCTTAGTACCTCCAGATTCCAAATATGACCTTAGTTTTCTGTATCACTTGAGAATTTTATTCATATTCATAGTCAAAGGTGACGTGATAAAGTAAAACAGTGCTAACATTTGGAATTTGGAGGGTCTTATCTATAGATTCTATCTAAAAATTTTTAAAGGTTTTTCTCAACGCATGCCTATTCCCTGTTAATACAAAGTTCTATTGCTAGTCCTTTTTATATCCTCATTTGTTCTCCCTATTTTATGTATATACTAAAGAGCTGGGCAAGCACTGTACAATTATTTAGTAAGCCATTGCTTGTATTTTCAAATACTGGCTTTCATGTTCTTTTTCACAACAATATAAATACTGTAGTCAAAAAGTTTTTGATGTGCGAACGAATACTGTATAAACAAGCAATAGAACAAGAATAGAAGCATTGGAAGAATTTAGAACTATAGAACAAAACTGAACTAGAACCAAACCTCAATGCTTATTATTATGGACAGCGGCGGCTTTAGGGTAGGGCGACCGGGGCGATCGCCCGGGGCGCCGGGACTAAGGGGTGCCGCACGCCCCTTACAATATCTCCTTTGTTACCGTACCACATTATTCTTCTTAACAAATTACGATAAGCTCGTTTGACAGCGCCATCTCTTAACGACCTACTAAAACAATAAACAACACCTGCCTGCCGGGGAATTCACAAGTAGAGTGAATCATGAAGGGCAACCTTGCTTCTGACATTTCTAGTCAAAATATAACTTCAGTGGTTGATGAAAGTATCAACATAGGTGAAATAAAAAAATAAAATGTTTTTGATATAGCTACGTGGCCAAAATAACATACTGCAAGAGACATAGATTACATTATACTTAGTGGACACTCACAAATTTATCTAAGTAATTTTCAAGAAGATGAAAATGGGCGTCATTTTTCTTCAACACATTGCACAAGAAAACTATCAAACGAAGAAACTATCAAACGACGGTGGCTAGTTTATTCAGAATCAAACGATAGTGTCTTTTGCTTTTTTTGTCGACTGTTTGACTTAAAATCACTTCATAATTTGACTAGTACTGAAGGTTTTAAAAATTGGAAGCATTTAAGTGAAGTTTTGAAAATGCATGAAAATAGTCGTGCACACAAAAAAGTATTTACCCAAGGGACTGAAGTTGAAATTAGGTTTAAAGCTGGATTAACTTTTGATAGGGAAAACCAAAAGCTAATATTTAAAGATAGCTTACTATGGAACAATGTGCGTCTAAGATTAATGCACATAACTTTGTATTTGGCTGAAAATACCATGGCAGTCAGTTGGTCATCAGACAAATTATTTACTCCAACTAATAGAAAATTCTTAGGCCTTGTACAGTTATTGGCAAAGTTTGATCCCGTAATGGAAAAGCATGTCAGATTGGATTGAATGGTTAATTGATTGATTACACAGGTTTACAAGGTTTTGGACCCAAGCAGGTAAAAAACTTTTTCGAAGTAATTTTTTGCGTAGAATCCGAATCCGGGGTTTAAATTGCTCTATCACGTCAGGATTTTGAGATATCCTAACCTAAAAGTGCAAAAAATGCTGTTTTTGCCCATTTTTGAGGTTATGTAGCTACGAAGATTTTGCTCTTCATAAAAAAGTATTTTTCACTGAGATATCGCAATCAGAATTGGCAACAACATTAAATGTTGATCAATCAACTATTTCAAGACGTTTGCAAGCAATGGGAATGGTTCAAAAAGTCAATAACTGGGTGCCACATGAATTGAAAGACCGAGACATCGAACGTCGCAAAACCATTTGTGAAATGCTGCTTCAAAGACAAAAAAGAAAAGGTTTTTTGCATCGGATAATCACGGGAGATGAAAAATGGATATATTACGAGAATCCTAAACGCAAAAAATCTTGGCTGAAGCCAGGTGAGGCCGGCCCATCACAGCCAAAGAAAAATATTCATTGTACCAAGGTTATGCTCTGTATTTGGTGGGATCAGAAAGGTGTTGTGCACTATGAGTTGCTGAAACCGTCTGATACTATCACTGGCGATGTTTACAGACGACAACTAATGCGGTTGAAGGTAGCTATAGAAGAAAAACGACCGGAATGGGTGAATAGGCATGACAAATTAATTCTTCAACATGACAACGCCAGACCGCGTACACGCAAATGTTGTGAAAACATATTTAAATGAACAAGACTGGGAAGTGCTACCCCACCCGCCATATTCACCAGATATAGCCCCTTCAGATTTTCATTTATTTCAAAGGATGCAGTCTGATCTTACGGGAGAGCGATTCACTTCTTATGAAGATATCAAAATTTGGCTTCATAATTGGATTGCCTCAAAAGACCAGGACTTCTTTATGCAAGGAATCCGTAAATTGCCTGAAAGATGGGCAAAGGTTGTAGCTGCAGATGGGGCATACTTTGAATAAATAAATTTTCCTTTTTCTAAACAAGCAAATTTGTTTTGTTTTCACAAAAAAGGGCGGAATCATATGCATAAAATAGGACGAGAAAATTAGTTTAACGGCGAGGAACTCCAACACCGTTTGACCGAGCACCATAATTGGCATGTATGTGTATTTCTTCATGAAGAATGTTTATATGCTATCCACTTTGTTGCAACTCGCAAGTTTTTAAATATATTCATATTTTTTATACTCTTCATGGGAGTGAATAGTATTATAAGTTTGTCATGAAGTTTGTAACACACAGAAGGAGACATCGCAGACCACATAAAGTATATATAAAGGTTTTTCCAATAAGAGGTGTTATTTTGAATAGCCCGCTATTTCGGTAGATGTCACTTGTGAAGCTGTCATTTTTTGACATTTGACAAGTAGAAACTACGCCATTAAAATTGGAACGATACACGCTTCAACAACGCATTGAAATTATTAAAATTCACTATAAAAATGGTGAAAATTTGGCACAGACGGTTCGTAAAACTAAAACATTTTTGGGTCGTCGTGAAACACCTTTTCGGACAGCAATACAGAAATTGGTGGAAATTTTCGAGCTGTTGGGATAATTCAGTGATGTGAAGAATAAAACCCGTGCACGTCGCTCAAGAACAACTGAAAATATTGCTGCTGTAGCCCAAAGTGTTGTTGTTGAAAACTCATCGTTGTTTGGAATTGGGCATTCGACAACCGTCATTACACCGTATTTTGCATAAAGACTTGGGTCTTAAGGCTTATAAAGTTCAGTTAACACAAGAACTCAAGCCGGTCGATCATCAACAACGTCTTGTCTTTGCTGAATGGGTCCTTGAAATGCATAGAAATGATCCGGAATTCCATCGAAAAATCATCTTGGCTGATGAGGCCCATTTCCACCTCGGTGGCTACGTGAACAAGCAAAATTGTCGCATCTGGGGCTCGGAGAACCCAAGAGTTATTGTTGAAAAGCCTCTCCATCCTCAACGTGTGACTGTTTGGTGCGGTTTATGGTCCGGCGAGGTCATTGGACCTTACTTTTTCGAAAATGTGGCTGGAGCAACAGTTACGGTGAATGGATTGCGCTATCGAGAGATGATTAATGATTTTTTTATGGCCGGAATTGGATGGTATTGATCTGGGCAACGTTTTCTTTCAACAAGACGGCGCTACGTGCCACACAAGCAACGAAACCATTGATCTTTAACGGGAAAAGTTTCTGGACCGTGTTATCTCTCGAAGAGGTGATCACAATTGGCCAACGAGATCTTGTGATTTAACACCTTTAACGCCAACAGCCCAGTGTCGATTCAAGACCTCAAAGATGGAATTCGTGAGGCTATCGAGGATATCGGGTAGCCACTTTGCGATTTGGTTATAGAAAATTTCATGAAAAGGATATGGTCCTGTAAGCGTGGTAGTGGTGGCCATTTGGCTGATGCTGTGCTCCTGTATTTGTGATCATCTCGATGAGACGTATGGACTATTTTTAACATACTCTGCACATTTGTCGGAATGAGCCGAATCGGACCACTAGGGGTGTACCTCCCATACAAACCCACCTTTAAATTAATGTTTTCATTAGGTAACGTTTGTTGTTTGTTTTTAAACATATCGAACTGAAATTTTTACACTATAAGATTCTGGTACATATCCATCAACCATGTTAATTTCATGATCCTTGGGTTACCAGGATGGGTACCTCCCATACAAACCACCACCTAAATTAATGTTCTTATTAGAAAAAGGGTTTTTGATTTTTGACTTATCAAACTGAAATTTGGACACTATAACTTTCTGATCCATATTCATCTACCATGTTAATTTTATGATACTAGGTTTACCAGGAGGGGTACCTCCCATACAAACCCAAATTAAATGACAAACTTATAAAGAATAAATGTAGAGTAAAAGTGCCACTCAAACTGATGTGATAGTAAGAAAGAAAGGTTGGATGTCATAGTCAATAATAGCCTTCTTTCTGGTTTTAATAAGAAGTGCATATATTTTGACTACTGTAAGTTCATTACACCAGAATACAAAAAGTTCATTGCAATTAAACTCCGTTTCTGTTTGTTCAATGTATGTTTTAGTGAAACGGATGGCGTGAATCTACAGGTTGGTTGAAAAGTAGTGAAAGCAAAAATGAAAGAATGATAATTTTTAAATGAATTAATTTTTTTTAATCAATATAGTCTCCCTCAACTTCAATACACTTATTCCAATAATCCTTCAATAATTTTATACCATCTCTATATTGATTTTCCGGAAGTTCTGCAAAATACTGCTCCACAGCTGCAATAGCTTCTTCATTCGACGAAAAGCACTTTCCACGAAAAAATTGTTTCAAGTTACTGAATAGGTAGAAGTCGCTGGGAGCCAAATCTGGTGAATACGGTGGGTGTTCAATCAATTCGATCTTTAATTCTTTAAATTTAACCATCTTCAAAACACTTGTGTGAACACCTGCATTGTCTTGATGAAAAATGATTTTTTTCTTGTGCAAACCGGGTCTTTTTTCACCAATTTTTTCATTCAGCTGATCCAAAAGTTTGCAATAATAATCAGAGTTAATTGTTTTACCTTTTTCAAGATAATCAATCAACAAAATGCCTTTTGCATCCCAAAAAACTGATGCCATAACCCTTTTTGCCGGTCGTTCTGACTTCACCTGTTTTGGAGCTGAACAGCCAGCTTTAGTTCAATGTAAACGTTCTTGTTTCAGTTTAGGATCATGGTGGTAGCTTTTTCATATGCAATTCTTCATGTAAAAAGTAGAGTACCCGTTCATCTGAGATGCCTATGGTATCAGCAATTTCTCGCTTAGTCGAACATGGATCATTAGACACAATATCATAAACTTGCTCAACAATCTGCAACGCTTGTACGACGACGTTTAAACTCCAAAACCCATCGATGCACAGTTGGAAATGATGGAGCAGATTCGTTTAAGACTTCCACCAATTTTTTGTGGATTTCCGTTGCTGATAAACCTTCCAAAACCAAGAATTTAATCACCGCACGATATTCGGTGTTTTCCATTGCAAACAAATATGCTGACCTGTCAATTTCAAATGGCTTGTAAACAAAGAATTAAGTGACCATTCAAAATAATTTTTTTAAAGTGTTGAAATGAAAGATAAAATGTTAATACACGATATAAATTTTTATTCTCCTATTGGTTAATATGTGTCGCTTTCAATACTGTTCAACCAACCTGTATATGCCACTCTATCGAAACGAGTACATTCGAAAATAACAACATCAACAATCGAACATTCGAGAACAAACACAAAAACTTGCTTGCTTTTGTTAGTAGCAAAAAATTAAACAAATCTGCGTGGACAAAATGAGAGGAAGAAAGGGACAATGACTACAAAAATCACGGACTAACGTCACGATGGGGTCACAGCAACGCGTGCCGGGCTACGCTAATAACATATATAAAAAAAAATAGAAGTGAAACTTCTTAAAAACAGACGGGGAGAGAGAGATTATCTCAAAACAAATACAACAATACATCTTTTGCATACAAAATATTCTGCCCAGTTAATTTAGCTATGTCCGTCTTTCAGTCTGTCCGTCTGTCTATCCGTCTGTATGTTGCTTTTGTTTTGTTTGGCGTGTGTAATTGTTGTTGTTGTGTTTACGTTTGCCGTCTATCCCCTATTGCACAAAAATTAGATCAACTGCGAGCTTCTGTATGTTTTTCGTTCTCTTTTCTTCGTATATTCGCTTGTTTTTGTACAACACACAATCTGTTTGCTTGCATGTTGTTATAAACATTTTTATACACACAATCTGCATGTTGTTGTTTTGGAAATGTAATCTCTTTTTTGAGACTTATCCGGTGAGTTTTCCAATCATATGGCAATAGAAATACACATTCTGTGAAAATTTTATGTGTCTACCTAGTGCGGTTCATGAGATACAGAATCCGAAAAACGTTACAATCTGTATTTTTCCACTCAAAATTTGTACTAAATTTTTGCCCAACGCCGCTAAAGAAGTTTCACTTCAAAAATAAATTAGTAAATGTTCTATTGCACTCGCTGTGCTTGGTGTAATTTCGCGTTATTTTACTTCAAGGCTTGCTCTGTTTTCATTTTTTGCTTCGAAATACAATAGAACTCCAGCAAAAACTTTTCAAATGGTGCAGTATTTTGCTGTAAAAACCTTAAATAAACCTTTCTAATTTGATGTCAATGCTACACTAAAATGTAGTGCTTGGCACTTCAGTAGTGAAGTGTACTGGATAGAACCATTTGTGCAAGTCTTTAGTATAGACATACTTACATCTATTTGTTATTTGTTGAAATTAGTTGATCTGCAAAGAAGCAATAGATTCTACATCAGAGAACTATAGTGATGAATTCACTTAAATATTCATGAAACCCACACGAGTCAAAAATAAAAAAAAAAAATAGCGAACAAAAAAAAAAAAAAAAAATACCTCTTTACACTCATTAGCTTGCTTAGAGCTGATTTACATGAAAATATACTGTTCGCACATTTATTGGCGAAGTATGCTGCTAGCGACACACGAACAGATTCGTGCTAGACAAAAATTTTCAAATTCTTTATAATTTTTGTTTCTTTATGCAGCTTTGCAGAGTGCAAGCACATTACATACAATTTACAAAATATATGACGAAAACCGAACACAAAAAGTCGGCAGTGTATGTGGTACAGCAGCCGAAGCTATCCCGTAGGCGTCGCAAGTTTCTTCCCCACAAGTACATGTCTTCGGTTTTTTAAATCGAATTCAAATGTCATGTAGTCACTCAGCATTTTTAGTTCGTTTTGAATTTCAGAATGTTGTTTCATAACAGTTGCCATTTGGTAGAACTATTTTTCTTTATTTTATCTTTTTTTTAATAATTTGTGAAATATATACTGAAAAAACATTGTTATAGGCAGTTCACACTGTGAATTCAATGCTGCATTCAACACACACCTGAATCCTTGCGAGCACGGCAAGAATTACCCAGCCCTAGGCAAAGTGTTGGCAAAAGTAACATTCAATACAGCATTCGCGAAATGTAACATTGAATGCTCAGTGTGAAATTGCTATAAAACGATTTAATCAACCGATGTCAACTGCCTCATGTAAACATTAGCACAAAATTCGATATTTCGAAATTCGTGCAAACGAATTGAGCATCATGTAAACGAGGTTAATGTAAACAAACCAAAATCGATTTAATTAAAACGATGCACTATGGGAAAAAAAAATCCGTTATTTTAGCATAAAGTCTAAAAATGTATATATAAGTACCAAATTTGGTATAAACATGTATAAGAGGTATCTGAATGATGTTGTAAAATTTCATTTTAAGCAGATCACTACGTCATATAGTTGCCTCATAAGTGATTTGACCGATTTAAACTAACTTTGTTGCTTTAAAAACTTTTAACATGAGCCACCTACCTACTTAATTTCGATGTTTCTGAAGTTTTGATTAAAGAACGAGTAAAAATATAACCTTTTAAATATATTTATTAAAACAGCTAAGTACATTTAAACGAAAAAAATGATGGAGTCTCCGGTTTCTGAAAAATAAAGTAATAATTAAAATCTTGCTAAAATTATAGATTATTATCGCACAGATTTTTCAGACTTAAGTTTCTATTTCCTCTCTAAATCAATTTGAACAATTCCAAAATTATCCTGTCCATTCTCTCCATCTTCATCTGGATTTTCCATATATTATTTTCAACCGATGAATTTTGGGAAGAATCTACGCACAGTATGTTAAGCGAATCCCTTAGGGCGACAACTTCTACTGGTAAGCTTATCTTTTTATACTCTTCACGGGAGTGAATAGTATTATAAGTTTGTCATGAAGTTTGTAACACACAGAAGGAGACATCGCAGACCACATAAAGCACATATATTTGTGATCAGCTCGATGAGACGAATTGATTAAGCCGTGTCCGTCTGTCCGCCCGTCTGTCTGTATGTATGTATGCAAACTAGTCCCTCAGTTTTTAAGCTAGAGAGCTGAAATTTTGCACATAGGTTTCTTTTTGCCATACGCAGCACATTTGAATCAGCCGAATCGGACTACTAGGGGGGGTACTTCCATACAAACCCCCCATTAAATTAATGTTCTTATTAAAAAAAGTTTTTTGTTTTTTAACATATCGAACTGAAATTTGGACAAAATAAGTTTTTTAATCTATGGCCATCAATTGTGTAAATTTCATGAACCTAGGGGTACCTCCCATACAACCCCCCTTTAAATTAATATTTCTTGTTAGAAAAAGTTTTTTGTTTTTTAACGTATCGAACTGAAATTTGGACCCTATAAGTTTCTGATCTATATTCATCAACCATATAAATTTCATTATTTAGGGTTACCAGGATTGATACCTCCCATACAAACGCGAATTAAATGGCAAACTTTTAAAGAATAAATGTACAATAAAATTGCCACTCAAACAGATGTGATGCGAAGAAAAGAAGGTTGGATGTAACCCGGAGGAGCGTGAAGAGTATTACATCTTTGGCATAGCCAATGATAGCCTTCTTTCTGGATAATAATCCATAGCTCTACGAAAAACGTCAGACATATTGTTGACTCGGCTACATTATCTGGCATGTGATCTTCTGACAACGTTGAACAGTTTGTGTCTTGCCTTTGATGCACTTTCTCCTAAAGAACCAACTGGAACTATGCAGTTTTCCAATATTTTATAGCCATGTACTAATATCTTGTAAACTGTAGGAGACATCGGGTACCAATTATAATTTTCCATATACTCGTACATGGTAAATGTTTCAAAGCAAAAGTTTTTAAATTTCTCTGAGTTCAATGTGTAATGGCAAGAATTGGCAATTAAAATTATATGAAAACGATGAATAATTTTGAGATCAATTTCTAATATAGATGATAGTAGCCTTGAATTCGAAAAAGCACGTCTAGCCGTATTTCCATCATTACTGTTGCCACTACCATTAGACTTTGGCTTGTCCACATGGAGGCCCATTTCCATCCAAAACTTTGTTTGTATCAGTTGTTTTCGTGCCGCCACTTCAACTTTGTCATCGCTTTTTATATGCCACTTCTTTATCCTAATTCTATATGAGACTCTTAAAGTGAACTCAAAAAAGCGGACCCACGCATGAAGAGGGCTTATTCCATACTGAAGCGTATCAGGTTTAATATTAAAAATGTTCGATATTTTTTTTCCTCTTTTAATTTATTTCACCGTAACATGTTATTTTTGAAAATCAACTTAAGGACATTTTTCAGAGTATAGTTTTACATTAACTTCACAACGATATATACAAATGCACGATACTAATATTAACAAATGCAGAGAGAGTATAGTAATATATTATGACAAATGAAAGTGGGAAAAGAAAAACCATTACCAAAACCCAAAACCTATAACTAACCAACAACTAACAACTAGGGAAAGAACTTGGTGAGACTTGCCCAAGGGTTAACCTGTCACGTACCAACATAGGCAATCAATTATATCACATTGTGTGTTATATAAGTTCATTGCGATTATTGTATTTAGTGATTGAAAGATCGATTTTTGCCTTTATTGTATGCACATGGGCTGTTTTATGAAGTAGATCAGTTGCAAAATAAAAGGGTTAATTAAGGAGTAATTTAAGAAGTTTATTTTGGGCAATTTGCAGACGCTTTGTGTGAATGTGAGCACAGTCGCCCCAAACTTGAGATCCATATAACAATATTGGGGCAAATATTGATTTGAAAAAAATTAATTTGTTATGGATGTACAACTTTGACTTCCTATTTATCGAAGGATAGAGCATACAAGTAATTTTTTTGATCTTGTCCAGCGTATTGGCAATGTGGATTTTGAAAGTAAGTTTGCTGTCTAAGTACAGACCAAGATATCTTAGATTGTTGGTCCAGGGTGTGTCCTTGGTATTAACTCTCAGATTAGCGTTTGGTAAGTGGATATTTTTTCTTTTCCTAGAAAAGAGAATTGCAGAGGACTTTTCAGCGATCAGCTTAATTTTCGACTTTTTGTAATACACTTCAAAGTGGAATAGCGAACGTTGAAGTGTACCGTGTATTTCGACAACATTATTTCCTGTACAGTAAATGGCAGTGTCATCTGCAAAGACGAATGTTATCCAGTACAGGTAAATCATGGGTATATAAATTATAAAAAATGGGTCCCAACACCGAACCCTGAGGAGCTGATACCCTGGACACTCGATTGGACATCTTGCAGGTCGATAAAGAATTTTCGATTGGTGAGAAAGCTCTGTATAATTTGTATTAAATAAAATTGTGTGTTTGTAGTGATTAGCTTGTGCATTAATCCATCATGCCATACTGTGTCAAATGCCGCTTGTATGTCTAGGGTGACAAGCCCAAACGATTGGTTATTTGGCATATTGTTCTTGACGTACTGCTTAAGTTTGACAAGTGGGTCTATGCAGCTCATATGAGGCTTGAAGCCAAATTGCGTAGTTGGTATAATAGAGTGTGTGTATATCGAAATGAAGGCAGAGACGTTGCTTTAAAACTTTTTCAAAACGACAAAGTAAGCTCGATAGGTCGATAGTTATCTGGTGAGTGCGGTGCTTTACCATGTTTAGGAATTGCGATGATTTTGGCCACTTTCCACACTTTCGGAAGGTAGCAAGATAACGAAAGAAACTGGTTGTCAGATTTTTAAATCCTATGTTAGGAAGGCTGTCAGTACCTGGTGATTTCTTTGTTTTTAACGCTCGAACTATGGATGCAACTTCGGCAGTTGTCACCAGAGGTGTATCTGAGTGTATCTGATCAGTCAATTCACTTATAGAGAATTTGTCCATATCGCTAGTGGCGATTTCCGAAAGATTGTCACCTAATTTGTGTTTCTCACGGAAGAGTTCCCCTAATATATTGGCTTTTTCTTGCCGTGTGGTGTAAATGATGTCGTTGTGTGAGAAACTTGGTATAAATTGATTTCTGTTTCTGGTTAATTTAGTTATTTTCCAAAATTCTTTTGAGTGCTTATTTAGGCTCGCTAACTTGTTGTTCCAATTGACGTTTTTGTGAGCAGATATTTGAGACCTAATTAAGTGATTAAGATGGTTAAGCTGTCCTCGTTCTTAACCATTGCCTGTTGACAGCATTTCTCTTTTTAATCAAGGCAGTTATATAGCTAGGTAATTTATTACAAATTCTTCTACTTGGCGTCTTTGGAACTACAATATCAAGTGCAGCGGTTACCTTCATGGAAAGTAAAGAGACATTATTATCAATGAATTCAGACGTAGGAGTGAATTTAATTCAGTTCAGAGACATCTTTCTTTAAAATTTTCTTAAAGAGTTGCCAATTACCCTTAGAGTACATCGGAAAAGTGTTAGTATGTAAATTGGTGTTTATGCCACCTTGGTTACTATACGCAGGTGGTCTGATGAAAGGTCGTTATGATCTGTTAGCAATTTTGAAACATTTGTAACAAACATGCCCAAAGTAGATGGTTTAGCTTTGTAATTAGCTGGAATGTATGTAGGATCCTTAGGGTATACTAACATAAATTTGTTCTTAAACGAGAGGTCGATAAGAATGTTGCCCCAGCAGTTTGCCCTACTGCAGTTCCACAGTCTGTTTTTACAATTGAGATCATCACCTAGTACAAAATGCACATTAATGCGAGATAAATGATAAGGTCTGCTTTGAAAAAACTTTTAAAGTGGCTTGTATTGTTAGTTAGATTACAGGACATGTCCAAACACTTGGCTGATGGTCCCGGAAAATACAAGGAATACAGTTTTAAGGTACTTTGAGAAGCTAACCTGACTTATATTCCAATATTTTCTATTAGGTGAGTATTTTAGTTGGGGATTTCTTGATGTTTCAATGAATTGATAATTACAATGGTGACCCCACCACCTCTGCGTGCGATACGGTCCTTCCTATAAATAGTGTAGTAGTTTGGAGCCTATCCCTAGATGTTAGCCATTTTTCGGAGATTAAACAGATGTGAATTTCATTTAAGCTTAGAAAGCTAGAAAGTTCAGCTATAACATTGAGATATTTTATATTATTTACTGCCATCGACATTTTTGATTGCTAAATGAGTTATGATATTAAACTGTTCACTCAAGACCAATTTCGAAGATTATCCATAAGCTCTGTTGTAAGAGAGTTTATCTCCTCAAAAGTAAACAGGTCAGTAGGAATCTTTTATATATAGAAGCTGAGTTGATTTCGCTCCACAAATTGGGCACGACTGGCAAGATTGTGTTCCTGTTAAAATATTTAATACTTTGCCGTCTATAAGCGTCATTCATTAAGATTCCGAATCTGATTATCTAAGTTTTCTTCTTTTTTTTTAATACTTTGCCGTCTATAAGCGTCATTTATTAAGATTCCGAATCTGATTATCTAAGTTTTCTTCTTTTTTTTTTAATACTTTGCCGTCTATAAGCGTCATTCATTAAGATTCCGAATCTGATTATCTAAGTTTTTTTTTTCTTGTAATATCAGAGCTGTACTTTCTTTTACAAACGCAATTTTCAATGGATGTCAGAATCGCACGGATTGCGATGTTTTATTTAGCGAAATAACCCGTTGTCGCTGATCTATTCATTTCAATGGTATTATTGTAGTCACAAATAGCGAATTATCTAGAGCAGGAGACTCGTTGAATTCAAATTGCTGTTTGTATAAGCTGTGACCTGTAAATCAAAAGCTAAAAATTAGTGTACATTGTGTTCCGTCTGGGAGTATTTCACAAACCTCCCCTTGCATTGATAATAATCGAGAAGCGGTATGATCCAATAGATTTTGTAATGGAACTTTTGCCTCGTTCTCAGAACAAACTATTCCAAGGTGTCTACATTTTAATTTTGACTAATTTCAAATAAGTGGGGAAAATGTCGCAACCATGTTGTTTACTGAGTTGTTTGGTACTTATGTACTGCTGTTTAGTTAGCCCATTTTCAATTAAATAAGCTAATGCGCTATCAGCTTCTCCGAAGCCATTTGTCTTTTTAGACGGGGGCCAGCATGTTTGTAAGTCAATTGTGGGCGGCCCATTTAATGAGCAGAATCATTATGTTTACCAATTTTAATATTTATACTGCCGACAAGCCACTTTGCATGCTTTTTTTTGAATCGCTCCATATTACGGCAGCAGTTTGGCAAATGTTTTCTAATATAATTTATAAAATCTTTACTTGCATTTGATACGATCTGAATTATTTATTCATCAACATGCTCGCGGTTGACGTTTTTGAGAATATAGCTTTTTAGCGGCTGTTGCTGTGCCAAATGTCAAGAAGCGCTGCTTGGCCAAACACGTATGTTCCTAGATAAACGAGATTTATGCGAAAAGTCACAAATATGCTTAGTTTTACAACAATCTGGAGACTTTTGCTAATAACTTGCCAATTTGAACTTTTTGCAACGCTTTGCCATTAAAAGTTTTACTCCACGGAACGTAATTAAAATTGTTAGTGGCAATGTAAACAAATATACATTTCACAATTGGAAAACGGGACACAACAACAGAAAAATTGAAACGAAGTTATAATAATAAATACCTGCACAAGGATTTTCCACACCACTGAAGCACAAAGTTTGGAAATTTTTGCCACCAATATTGACACTACACGATGTGGTTCGAACAGCTGACTTTATTATAGTTGTTCTATTGTAGGGTTGGCACCCTGATAAATTTTGACTAATTTTTTTTCCTCTTCAGGGTATTTGGATTGAATAAGTAACTTCAATTTTAAAATATAAATTAAATAAATAAATGACTATGTCAAAAAAAACGGGTTTTTTTTCCCTTAGTGCGATGTCGACTGCCTCATGTAAACAATAGCACAAAATTCGATATTCGTTATTTCGAATTTCTTGCAAACGAATTGAGCATCATGTAAGCGAGGTAATAGACAGCGTATATGCATTCTATTTTTGTCCCTCTCGTTCTCAAGCATAACGTTGTTGTTCTCGCTGACGAAAATAATTAAGTTCGCGAAGCTTATTGTTATAATTAGTAAACGTTTCATGAAAGAAAGATTTGTTATCTCTATCACTCTGAAGTGAAAACAACAACGTTATGCATGAGAACGATAGAGACAACGAATCTTTCATTCATGAAAGGTTTGCTCATTATTACAATAAGTTTAGCGAACTTTATTATCATGCTTCACTGCACATCTCTGGTCTATATGTTTCCTTACAAAACAACAAAAACGATGTGTATTAGTTTCATTTATACAACAACTTTTTTTTTTGCATGTTTTTGGATCAAGTGGCTTGCGACTCAATGGAATTTTTCGTTTATTCACGAATTATTGACATTTTTTTTGTGATTGGACCGAAGCGAACACCTGGAGTGATTTACTACTCGCATGCTTCATACTTTTGAAGAAATGCTACTTACATCCAAAGGTATTCAAGGAAGATAGTCACACTTGTCCCTGTTTGTTCCTACTCGGTTTGCTTGACACTCTATTTTTGTGAGCAGCTCACAATCGCAATTTGCTGATTCATTCAAACACGCACGGACATTTGTATATGTATTAAATAGGGTTCCTTCACAGCTTTTAGGTATTCAAATGTTGATAAAAAAAAAAACGAAATATTTATGTTAAAAACAAAAAATAGTTAATTGATAAGAATATTAACTTTTTATCATTATAACATATACAATATGTATATCTTTCGCACCCCGTTTTTTGTAGTAGTACTCCGATAATCCGATCTAATGATTGCAGGTCCCATTCGTATTATTGAAAAACCCCTCTAGGGAGCATATGGCTTGTACAAGACATTTCCAAGTATTTCTATCTTTAGCTGCTATTTTTGCGTCGTCCCATGTGGTGTTGCAAGCCACAAGTTCCTTTGTCACTGATTTTCTCCATGTATTCTTCGGTCATCCACGTTTTCTGTTTCCTTGCGGGTTCCACTCCAACGCCATTCGCGTGATGCTGTTAGATGGTTTTCGCAGAGTATGGCCCAACCATTTCCATTTTCTTCGTTCTACTTGGCGGAGTATGGATTCTTCGCCGGTGATTTTCCAAAGGTCTTCGTTGCTGATGGTATTAGGCCAGAATATACTGCATACATTTCGCAAACATTTGTTGACGAACACTTGCAACTTTTGTATGATGGAATTTGAGATCATCCAAGTCTCGCTGCCGTATAGTAACGTGGATTTTACGCATTCGTTTAAGATTCTTTGTTTTGTATTTTTTGCTATTTGTGTGCTTCGCCGAAACTACTTGTGTATTCAATTTGCATGTCATCGATTGTTATATTTTCAGTTTTGGTGTTGTTTATGCGCATTGCTTTCGTCTTCTTGATATTCACTTCAAGACCGACTTTTCACCCCTGCGTTAGTGGTAAACGGTTCACTCATTGTGAAGTACTGAAAGCTACGCATTTTCGTATAAAGCTTTTATTATACGAATAATTTTTGGCGGACCACTCTTTTTCATTAGCGCGTTCCATATAGCATCACGTTTGATTGAATCAAAAGCTTTTT
Source organism: Amiota communis (assembly GCA_037043315.1). Taxonomy (NCBI): domain Eukaryota; kingdom Metazoa; phylum Arthropoda; class Insecta; order Diptera; family Drosophilidae; genus Amiota; species Amiota communis. Next base: position 21,060 of record JBAMAV010001527.1, on the reverse strand, counting down.
TTAAATCAATGGTCAGCATATAGAGCGGTGAACGCCACCTATTGTTTGCTCGATTATCATTTGGAGTGTGCTGGCTTCATCAACACAGCTGCGATGTGGTCCGAATCCAGCTTGTTCGTCCCGGAGTGAGGTATCAACGCACGCAAGTCTACTTTGCAGTATCGTGGCTAGGATCTTGTAATTTGTTTAAGTAACGTTATACTTCTCCAGTTACCACAATCGCTTATATCGTCTTTTTCCGTTAGCTTTATGATTGTGTCTTTCGTCTTTGATTTGGGGAGTTCTTCGTTAGCCCAAGCGATTGCAATATGCGGATAGAGAATTTCGGCCGAGATATCTGCATCGGCAAGCAAGAGTTCGGGTTGAATGACATCTTCTCCTGATTTGTTACGTTTTAGCTTTAAAATTGCCGCCTTTATTTCTGCTGTGCAAGGGGGGTCAATTGATATGGTGTCATTGGGTTCCGGTGTTAAGCCAGGTACGTCACTCGCGGCCGGCTCGTCTGGAATGTTACTAATTTCCTGAAAGTGGTCTCTCCATCTTCGTGTTTGGTTCTAAGTACTCGTTAGCATAATTCCATTTCGTTCTCGTATCGGTTGAGGTTTTGTAGTTGGTAGGTTGGTAAGTTGATTAATTATTTGGTGCATCTTCCTCATGTTATTTCCATCTGCCGCTGATCCTGCGTCACAAGCGAGCGATTCGAAATATTTTCTCTTGTCCTTTCTTGCGGATTTTTTCAACTCTTTCGCTATGGTTGCGTACTCTCTCCTTAGACCGTTGTCGTAGATTGATTCCATCTGAAGTTGATTTCTTCGGGTTATAAGGTCCCACGTTGCGTCTGATAGCCACGGTTTCCTCTTTTCTGTTTGGCTAGTGCCGAGCGTTTCTTGAGCTGCTTCTTTTATTTGAGTGTTCACAAAATCCCATGATTGATGTTCTGAAGCAGTCAGTTTCTTGCGCAGTCACCTAGTGCTGTTCTGGTTTCCGGGTTACGTAGTTTGTTGATGCTAAAGCGTTTATATCTCTTTTGCGAGCTGACCTTCTTTTGGCATTTAAGTTTTAGCTTAAAGTCTTCAATGACTAATTCGTGGTCGGTATCAATATCTGCACCTCTTTTGGTTCGGACATCTGCGATTGAACTTCCTCTTTTTTGCGGCTGACACAGATGTGGTCAATTTGATTGCGGACATTCCCGCTGGGACTTGTCCATGTATATTTAGGTATTTCTTTATAGGGGAATAATGACCCCTTCTGTTACAAGTTGGTAAGTTTGACAAAGTTCAATAAAACGCTTGCCGTTATTGTTTCTCGTCCCTATGCCATGGTTTCCCATGACATAACTCGTGGTGATGATGCAAATTTTCGCATTAAAATCTGCTATGAGAATGATCATGTCACGTTGGCCTGCGCCGTTTAGCGTTGAATTCAATTGGTCGTAGAATTCGTCTTTGATTAAGTCGTCCGCATCTTCGGTAGGTGCATAACACTGAATAATTGTAACATGTCGCTTGACTTGGCTGAAGAAGCGGGCCTTTATATTACGGTCTGAGATCGTGTGCCATGATTGCAATGTGTCTCGCATTTTCTTCGTGATTATAATGCCTACGCCACTTTCAGCTTTGCTTTCTTTTCCACTATGGAGGACTGTATTTCCGTTGGCTGAATAAGATTCGCCGATTCCACTCCATCTCATCTCACTAATACCCAGTACATCGATTTTATAAGCAGCCATTTGTTTTTCGAGTTGATGTATTTTTGATGGTTCCTTAAGCGTCCTTACATTCCATTGTCCAATTCGTGTCCGTGTTGGAGTGCCAAAGGTCGTTATTTTCCTATTATTGTATCCAGGGCTGTGACTTGTTTCCGTTTCATTACTCATATATATTCAGGTAGGTATATGATTGGTCTGCCGTATCCTAGTCTGGTACCGGGGCTGCCAGTTATTTGCTTCCAGACTATAATGACACGTTTGTATAGCGAGCCGCTTGCTTCACGTACCGACGCCCGCTGTGGCTAATAAGGCCGCCCTAACGTGGGAAACAGATGCCTATTGCAGCTGGTGAGAATCGACGCTGCATCTGATTTTTTAAAGCAGTTTCCAACCTTCGACCTGTTGGTCCGCGGGAGCTATTTAATTTCACTCCTACCACCCATATCTGGGAGGCGTTCGCTATCCGCCACCTGCGACGCGTCAGGTTCCCCATATGGATTGTTTTTATATACATATGTTTAGTAAAGAAAAACACAAATTCCAATGGAAAAACAAAACATTTATTTATTTAAAGAAGAAGAGTAATAATGAAATTCTTGATCCACTATTAATAGCTCATGGTGGAGTTAATAAATTTTATATCATATGTTTTCTGTTTCGGTATTTGTACGTAGCTCCAATGCTTCTTTTCGCAATTGTTTCACGTACAAGATCTTTTTGTTGCTTTTGTTTAAATAACTAGCAAATGATATTTTATCGATTTTTTATGACAGACAGCTTATATCTTCCTCATTGTCAGAATTGCAATTTTCTTTAATTCATTCATTTAAATTATCATTGTTCACTCGTAAAAACCACTGAACTTGTTTTTTCTGTTATTTCTGCATAATTTATATTTTGTTCAAGGAAAGCCAATGATATAGCATCCTCAGAGATCCAATTTATATCAGATGTAATACGTAGTACTGTACTCGAGGCACTTTCTTAAATGAACGCTGATTGTTTGATTTTCACATAACGAAAATACTTAATTTAAGATTTCCAGACTCTCTGTAGATTGTATTTCTTTTAACTATAGTATAAATTGTGGAACTAGATCAGCTTTGCTTGATAGTTCTTGAACAGTTATTTTTGATACCATCTATATGAAATGTTTTTTTACTACCACACATATATTTAATAATCTTTTTGATTTTTTTGCATAAAATTTCACGCGACAGAATGTTTTGCTGTTCCCACTGCTTTAAAAACCAAGAGTAAAGATGTTCTTCAAAGTGAGAAAATTCACAAGTTCTTACAGTTTTACGCAAAATTAAATATTTGGCGCTACAATTCGTTATATTCCTGTTATAACGTTGAATTTCATTGCAAGCATAAGTAAATAATTTAATTCGGATTAAATAAATGCAATTAATTCGGATTACTGAATAGCCAATGCGGATGACTGGATTTTTAGAACGCAGAATCGAATTACTACTGTATACACATAATGAGTTAATTGGCATTTCATTTCCTTTATTTGTAGTTGAAGTAAATTTTGTCTGAGGACTATCTCGTTGGATGATCAACGAACTTTGACAGAATAAAAGGTGTCTGTACCAAATTTCAGCTCATTACCTCAAAAGTCATGGCTTAATCGATTATCTTTGTCACGTTGATCAAACTCATATGTACATACTTATCGGTCTCAGACTAACTGTTCTATGCGTTGCGAACATCAAGGCAAAGTGATAATGCCTCATCACAATAGTGTGAAATGTATAAGAAAATCAACACATTTGAAAAGAAATGTAAAAACTTGAATTTAAAAAATCAATAATTTTATTTATTTATTAATGTAGGTATATTTTATCATAAGATAAAATTACAAGAAAAAAAATTGGTATTTGACTCAAAAGTTGCCAAAATCTTTAAACGACAACAACAACCATTTAAATTATTATTATGATTTCGAAAATTCGAAAAAACGCTAAAGTTAGTGTGCTATAGTCGATACTCCGTATTTGTTTGAATCTTAAAATTTGGAAATAACGCAAAAATAATTTCAGAGTCTCAACAAAAAAAGGAAAAACTTCAATTGCATTTATTTTCTATTCAAGGTTCAACTTAAACAATATTGTGATTGATTTCTTAAAATGAGTTTCCCCAAAATGTCAACAACCCCTAGGGGCCTACACAAAATTTTACGAGACTACAACAAAATTCCTGCACCCAAGCTTTTAACGTTTTAATATATTCTGATGGTCTTACTCTATCCGTTCTGTGTCACTAACTTTAGATACTTTTTTACTTATTGGGTATAATAAACATAATTCTAAATTAGTGTGCGATGAAATCTTTTTATTTTGTGTATATTAAGTTACATAAATGTATTATTATAAAAATAATTGTAATTATTTTAGTCCAAAATTATTTCGGTTTTTTGTGACACACAATACAAAAAATTTAAATTGATAGATATGTATCACTTAAGTATAATAACTATTTAATTAATTATGTCAAATATTCTCAAACATTTTTAAAATCATAGTCATCAAAGTCTTAATTTAAATAAAAATTGGGAATATTTATTTAATTCGCTAGTATGTATTTTAATAAAATTGTATGCAATGATCCAATTTTTATACACATGTTTTTTTGTAGCATGAATACAGAATTAATTTTATTGTTTATATTGCCAACCGATGTAAAGAAAAGTAGAAAAAAAAAACTTTTTCACAATTACTTTTTTCTTCTTTATTCTATGATTGTATTTAAAGACTTTTGGCATCATTGTATTAAACCAACTAACAAATTGAAATAAACAAAAATCTTGAAATTTTGTTTTAATAATTTTAATTAGTTAAGAAAAAACATATTTTTGTAGTGCAGTTCATTACAAAATATACAATTTTTTTACATCTATTTTAATTGTATTATTTTTAAAATGTCAATACATATTTTTTAAAGACCGTATATTATTAAAAATATTAAAATATGGAAAGTATACATATGCATGCCTATATTTATTTATTTCGAACTAAAAAAAAAAAAACTAAATAAAAGGTTATGGCTCACTAGGGCTTGTATGTATATCTTATGAATTTTCTTTTATTATACGAGGTTTATTAAAAATAGGTGACTTTGTATTTTTCTTGAAAAATATTTATTTATTCATCTGTCCCCTCCAAAGTAATCCCACTCAGATATAATACACTTGAGCCAGCATTTTTTTCCAATTTTCGAAGCACTTCCAATATGCGCTTTTTGGTATGGCCTTGAGGTCTTCTAGCAGTCCGGTCTTTATTTCCTTATCCGAAAATATTGCATGGCATGACCCAACCGATACGACGACGACTTAGCAACTTCTCTAATAGTGATTAGACGATTGTCCATAACATTTTTTTATACTTCAGTCACGTTTTCATCGATTGATGACGTGCTGGTTCATCTAGGGCGGGTATCGATATTAACATCTTCTCGGACTTTTTTGAAGAGCTTGCACCACTTTTTGAAATGAAACTTTTTTTAGCGGCGTTGGGCAAAAATTTGTAGTGAAATAATAAGAAATCGTCACGTTTTTTCGATTCTGTATCTCATGCACCGCACTAGGTAGACATTGAGTGGGTATTTCTATTGCCATAGCCACAAAAAATAATAAAATTTTTGGAAAATTCACCGGTAAAGTCTGAAAATCGCAATACAGAGATTACAATTACACAACAAGTACATGCAGCCAGTGATTGAAATTGGTTGACTATTTTCAGTGCATTTTTAATTGCTTAAATACGCCTTCGAAAAATAACGAAGCACAAGCAAAAAGTTAATGCGAAAAGAGATAAGAAATCACTCGGCTGAACTAATGAAGTATGTATTTCGTTTTCAGCTTGCGCTGGTCAGCAGCAGCGAAATTTTTCAAACAAAATAGTGTTGCAGCGACGGTAAGTTTTGCTTATATGTATTCGTTTGGCAGTCCTTAACAGAAGCAAGCAATAATTTCATTACACTTCCGTTTGCTGTTTCTGAACTTAAGCAAAAATTAGATTATTCTTTCGTTTGCTATGTCAGAGCAGAGGCAGAGTTTGACAATTTGCTGCGCTACTAATCTTGTTTTCTTATTTGTTATTTTGGGCATTATTTGCATGAATCAAATATAAAGGTAGGTATCCACACGTCCACGATTTGCCATCAGAAATCAATTTTAAAGTGAATTCCTCAGTCATTGCTGCAAAAAATATTTGTCAAATATCTAAAGTGTCACAACTCAAGAAAACTTAATTTTCCAATTACAAAATGTAAAAAGATACATAGGATAAAGTGTTACACATTTCAAATGACTGTAACTTTAGTTATGTTAAAGTGATATATGTGTTTTCACAAATTAAGAATAAAAATGATGAAGTTCTTGTTTTTTTCATCAAAAGTGTTAAAACTCAAAATCGTAAAATTAATTCTTGTAAACAGTCATATATCAAATTAGTACAAGCGTAATTTGCGTACATCTATCAGCTAAATAGTCACAACTTCAATTTATACGATCACGTACCTAAAATTATTTCGTTAAAAATGTCACAACTCGAGTTGGAATGCAATCATAAAGAGAGGCATAACTGTGTTTTTAAAGCAAATTATAGTAAATAATTGCAACATCTCTTTTGTGCTGATAGATATGCGTATGATAAGCAGTTTTAACATGTTAACTCGAATATGACAAATTTTGAGTTAAGACGCTTTGGTTAAATATGTGCGGTGTGTATGATGGCACACGCGCATTAATTTTTTTGTTTTTGCTCAAAATAGACGGCAAATTCCACAATCAATATTTTGAGTGCTTCGGAGCACTAAATTTTACTTTTCACACAAATACAGATTCTATAATCCATTACACATAGCAAAAAAAACGCCAAACACATCAAAACATTTCTAACCTTTATATCTATCAAAAACAAACTAAATATACAAAATGGCTGATAATGTCAACAGAGGTTGGGGACATGTGTACCAACAAAAAAAAATTTAAAATCGAATGTTCATTAATGTACGTACCCCGAGCAAAATAAAGTCATTATTTTTTTTTAACAATCCTCGTATCAATATTTTGATTAAAATTGTTTATGATATAGACATACATGTTATATTGCATATGTTAAGGTGCGTTTTATAATCACATACCATAGAACCATAGTTCGCAAATAACTGTTATCATTTATTTTCAAAGTGGAACCGTCCGTGAGAAACCTAAAAATTCAATTGTTTCGGGCTCTCTCCGACCGTTCCACTTATTTTTCAATTTTTTCGGTTTCTCACTGACCGTTATACATATTTATTTTCGGTATGTTGTTAACCGTTTCCATTGTGATAAAAAAGTAAAGTTCCCAAAATAACAGTTGAAAAGTAACCTTTTGCTCAATCTCACACAAAATAAATGGCAATGTTGTCCCGAAAAAAAGGTCTGAGCAAAAAGGTGTCGTTTTGTTGTTGTGTGACGTGAGTTAACTGCGTCGAAGAGTGGAAAGAAGAGGGGAATAATGGAATACAATGCAGATAAGAAATAAGAAAATGATTACACAGCACAACAACATGAAACTTTTTTGTTTTCCCAAAGAATAGTTGATGTTTGTATTATAATACGAGATCACTGATTCTGAATCTGTCCCAAGTTTTTACTATTAAACTACACGAATGAAGTAGCTAAAAACAAAACTCTGAAAACACATTTGTAATTAGCGTGATAAAATAAGCTTAAAATGATTTCAAATATTCCATGAAAAAAAAAAATATGTTGTCCAGTGTTTTTGTGTGACGTTAGTATATTAAGTCGAAGATAGAGAGAGAGGGGAATAGACAACAAAGCTAATATTGCCCAGCGAGCATTTTGTGTAACTTATAATAATATATATTTGTTATTATTGTTTATTATAATTACACTGTGCGACAAATTATTCTATCATCATCTATCATAACTTTAAAATGGTATGTGTTAGAAGAAAACCGTTAACATTTGCGTATTTAGCATGCCCAAATTAATAAAGAATAGGTGTTTTCATTAATGTAATAAATTTTATTTTTTTGTTTGTCGCACAGTGTTATTAAGGTTTGTTGATATTTATTTTATAAATATAAATATTTATTGGCAGCCTATTTGAAAACTCAATTTTTAATCACCTAAAGGAGTCAAAAACTAATGCAACCAAATTTTTTACTGAGTAACACACTTCAACGCATAAGGTGACACACATATGTAAAAATTCATACGTACACACGAAAGACCTTTTGACTAACTTCTCTTATTGAATCCTTTAGTGGTTGCCCCTGCCATAAACAAACAAAAATAATTGGCATTGCTTGTACACATAAACAAAAAACAATTCACAATGTTTTTTTCATCCCTGTTCCATTTGGTTCCTTAACAACTGGTTGCTAAATCAGATTGTCACCTTTGAGCTGATCACAATTTGCTTGCATTTCATTCATTTTACTCAACATGTCCTTATTGAGTTTTTTAAGTGCACATTCACCTTTGTCTTTTGGGTCGCTCTGTTCAATGAGATATGCAGTATGATTAGATGAATCTTCTTCTGGTGTACCATCCTCTGTCATTATTGTGCGCTTTTTAGGGCGCCCCCTGCCACGTCGTCGTTTGGGTGTTGACGATATTTTGGGTGCTTGATTCTTCCATGCGGGTGTCACTGGTGTGTTGGCATCTGTTGGTTGCTTATCATCTTTTAGTTATTTTGGTGGTTCTACTGCTGGTGAAACTTCTGCAAGATCAATAAAGATTTCGTCATTTAAATAGTTTGATATATTTTCATCGACAAACTCTTCGTATTTGTCTTCTGTTGGTTGCTTCTCATCTTTAAGTTGTTTTGGTAGTTCGTCTGTTGGTGAAACTTTTGCAAGGTCAATAAAGATTTCGTGATTTGAATTGTTTGATATATTTTCATCGCCAAACTCTTCGTATTGGTCTTTCTCTTAAAATTTATCCAGGAATTTGACGTCTCGGCTTTTGTATGTGTTTCTTTCACCAAAGTCTACAAACTTTTAATTCTGGATTGTACCCTATGAAAATACATTTCTTGCTTTTTGGTTGGAATTTACCTTTCCTTGCTTCTTGTCCAGCATGTATGCGACTGTACCAAAAACCTTTAAGTACTTGAGTATTGGTTTCTTCTTTGCCCACAGATTATATGGGATTTGACCATCCAGACATCGTGTTGGGTCTCTGTTTCGTATGTGATTTGCAGTCCAGATGGCTTCAGCCCAAAAACTTGATGGTAAGCCGCTTTGAAGCATCATGCATCGCCCCATTTCGACCAACGTGCGGTTTTTTCGTTCCGCTATTCCATTTTGTTGGGGGGTGTACTCAGTTGTCAATTCGTGTTTTATGCCTTCTCGCTTCAGGAACTCTGATAGTTCGTTGTTGACATACTCTTTGCTATTGTCTGCCCATAATGTTTTTATTTTTCTTCCTGTTTGTTTTTCAACCAAACTCTTATATTCTCTGAGTTTTTCCGTGACTTGATTTTTCTGTTTCAGAAAATATATTTCACACCACTTCGTCTTGTCGTCAATGAATGTGACAAAGTATTTTGAGTGATCGTGTGATTGGATTCGCATTGGACCGCAAGCGTCCCAGTGAACGAGTTCAAGTATTTCATTTGATTTAGTCACTTACCTTGTTTATATGACTCTCATATCGCTTTTTCGATATAACGAAAACCTTATTTATAAACACATTTTCAAATCAAATGTCACGCACGAATCGATATGACGAAACCCGCATATGAGAACCAATTTCGGTTTGTAACTCGATTACCGATGCAAGTGCTTTTTCTTTTGAGTCGTTTATCTCCCACTCGATTGCTTTTTGTGGATCCGTCGATTGTCCTTTGACATATCTCCACTCATCATTTTCTATTAAGAGAGCTTGCACTTGTATTTTCCAAGTGTCGTACTTTTATTTGTCAAGAGGATCAATTTCAATATGATTCATTTTTTTTTTCTTTGCTCGATTGTTTTCATTGATTGTTTATCGGTTCTCCGGTATATCTTTCAACACTTGTTTATCTTTGTTCGATTGTTTTCTTCATTGTTTATCGGTTCACCGGTGTATTTTTCAACACTTGTACTTCGTTCCTTTTTAAACACAGCTTTCTGTTTCTCGTCACTTTCGAGGTTTTACTACCACACATAAATTTTTTTTCTTTGCTGATGTTGCATTACTCACGCTACTCGCTTGTCTGCACACACACGCGCACCACTAATTTGCATAGGATGTTCTATTCTTTTTTTTTTACTTTAAACTTTTTAATTTGACTCTTTCACAAATTTTAATCGAATATGCTTTGCCTTATGACGCGGTGGAACCGTGCTGTGCCCATATCATGATTGTAATGCTATTTGGGTCTAGGTTTAGGCCAGATAGAGTTGAGACTACCGCGTGTGGACTAACGTTATTAAATGCACCTTCGATATCGACGAACACGATAGCTATTTTTCTACTACCTCAATGAGAGAGTGTAGCGCAGTTTCCACAGGCCTGCCTTTAGTGTAGGCATGTTGTGATTTGGGTAGAAAGTTTTGATCGATGGTAGTCTTAACATGGACATCGATAATTCTTTCAAAGGTTTTGAGAAGGAAGAAGGAAAGACATGGGTCTATAATCCTTGGGCTTGGTGTGTGATACTTTCCCTGCTTTGGGAATGAAAACTACACGAGCTGTGGTGTGAAGCTGGGAATGTACGAGTATTGGAGGCATGCATTGTCAATTTGCAGAAGCCACGGTGTGACAATGTTGGAATATCGGCATTCCATCACCTGGGTTTGTTCTTTCCTCTGGGTGTGTGAGCCACGCAGGAAAGTTCCGTTACAATTTTGAATGCATTTGACAGCTTTATGACAGCTCTATCAATATCGGCGTTGTCTGTTATAACAGGTGCCGGGCCAAGACTCTTGGCAATGCTCGACTGAAATTTGGTCCAGTCGGTGAGTTTTCTATTGAAATACTCTGAGGCAACTGCAGAATCTGTGAAGCTGGATTATCAAATTTTGAGTGAGAATACCTATGATCTGAGAAAGAGCAGTCTTGAGAGACCATCCAGTCCCTTAAGAGTAGAGATGAGTGACAAGCGTGACTTCTATTGGAAGTTATGAAGGTAGATTCATTACCCCGATTTTCTATAAATAGATCATGGGCTAAAATAAAATCTAGAAGAGACTCACTTCATTCATTAGTGTCCGTGCTGCCTCACACTTCGTGATGGGCGTTGGCATCCGCACCAATAACGATAGTGATCCGTTTGCTATTGGCTTCCGAAACCAGAAGCCTGACTATGTCGTGGGGAGGGGCTGGTCCGTGATCATATGCCATGTAGCATGATGCGATCGAGGTTGGAGTGCCGTCTACTTCAGTAATAACGGCAACGTTGTCTTTATCCAGGTAGCTGTGGAGTACGAGAGCATTAATTGACTTTTTAACAATAATGCAAGCCCTAGGTCTACCTGAGCCTTCGCAATAGATCAGGCGATATTCCTGGTGGTTGAGTCTGCATACCCTGTCTTTGATGACCCAAGGTTCCTGGACTTAAAATAGCTTCTCGTTTCCTTTCCTCGCAGGAGCAGTGGTTCCGAGGCAGTGGTAGAGTGGTGAAGATTAATCTGAGTTACCTTCACCATCTTTGCGGTTAATTATAACGGTGTTGTCGTGGTCTTCCTGTTCAGACAGAGGAGACTCCGACGCACTTAAGTCCATGTAACCAAAGAAATCATTAACGAACTCAGAAGTGGATATAATACTAGCTGAGTCGTCAGATTCTACATCTAGAGGTACCAAGGCGGCCGAAGCATTGGCTGGACGCTGAACCATCTGGTCTTTTGGTATAGTACGCAGCTCGTCGCTCTTGTATACTTTAAGGGTGATCGACCCGAAACCGTAGCTGATTACTCCTTTGGGTGTAGTGATTGGCGCGAGCGACTCCTTATTAAGAATGATGAGTGCTTCACGGATGCGACCTTTAGGCTCACCAACCTAACCTTCTAGTTCTGAGTAGGCAGGTCGCTGTCACTCATCCTCAAAATAGGGAGGATATCTTCTGGCGAGGAAGGCTCAGAAGGAATCCAGGTTCTAGAGCGTGGGCGATTGGGGATTTGGTCCTTTGTGACCACTGAGAGTTTGGCTCCTGGCCATAACTCTTCTAGCTTACCAATGGCTTGCTTGTAAAGATGCGCTAAGCGTTGATCTGGGCAGGCCACTAGCTTTACATACCCAGCCGGTGTCCAGATATTTTGGTGAGGGACCAGGATTAGAGATGATAATCTCCTTGTAGATATTCAGGAGTGCAGTTTCAGCCAGTCCCTAGTTAGCTGAAGAGATGGTGCCATCTGCGTTGCTCCCGTCGATCACTGCCCAGTTGAGGCTATCCTTGGCCACCTCGTTAAAACGTCTGTTGGGACGGGGTTTGGTATAGATTGTGTGGGCTGTTCAGTCGACCTTTGTCGTTTCTGAGTAGCAAGTGAGGGGGTTGGGCGTGCCCCAAGGTTTTCTTAGCCCACGCGAGTACCGACCTATCATGCTGGAAAAGCTTAGTATGGTCAACCGCTTGGAGTCTCCTTAGGATTCTATGGGCAGATCTCCTTGTTCAGTAGGCCCGTGTGGACGCATTAATATGCGGACGGACTCCAGTGGCAGCCGAATTGCGCCGAGTTGTGCCACTGGTCGGCTTTTACCGTACCAGACGAGCAGGTTCCTCTTTCGGGTTAACCTTCTCGTTATTAAAGGGTGAGTGAGATTTATTCATACTTAATTCTGATGGCGTTCGACTCAAAGCCGCTACCTCGACCCGAAAGTGTAGTCACTGAAAAAAGGTCCCACAGCCTACCAGCATAGGGGCAATCAATTACCACTCCTCAAGCTTCCTTTCTGATATAGGAATCCCTATCGGAGGACAAATGTATTCCGTCAGCATAGTTAGTTGAGTCATTGCAGTGCAAACCTCCACACCTCGTCAAGGTGTTTGTCCTTATGGAGGTTTTCTTAGTACAAGTACAAAAGTAAAAGCAAGAAAGTAAAATAAGTATAAAATAATAATTTGAATATCAGTTACGAAAGCGAGACTCCCAACCCTCAAATATAAATTTAGTCAAAAATCCCTAAAATCAACAATTACAATTACTTGTACACCCCACTACAAAATAGCGTAGAATGCTATGCGGAGCATTAACATTTGATTCAGGAGTAGAGCAATACCAGTAGCATCATGAGCAGTAGCCGGAGCAAAAGCCCACAAAACTATTTCGTTTGCTCTGCTTCTGATTGCCCCAATTTTGTTTTGTTTAAGTTCTGTCAAGTGCTCTTTGCTTCGTGTTTCATAAATTGAGAGCAGAAGCAAGAGCACAGCATTTTTTCTGTTGCTATTGCTGCTATGGAGTAAGAAATATAAACCCTGGTTTAATCAATTATGTTAAAAGTAAAAAGTTTTCTTGTTTTGTAACACCCGAAAATACGTTTTCCCTGAAAAAATGTTGTTTAAATAAACCAATATTATTTCTTTTAAAATCAATTTGATTTGTTGCTAAAACCATTTTCTCACATTACTACTTAATTGCAAATCTATTATTAAATATAGTTAAAAAAAATAAAATGCAAATCTATGATTATTAAGCGCACCTTAGAATAAAAAGAGAATGAATCTATCAGTGGATATAAATATCCCAAAAAGAAGCCAGGTCAGGAACAGAAAATAAAAAGAAATTGAATTATAATAAATAAAAGTTATTAAACTGACCATGAAATGAAATCGAATTACATTCCCAGATATTTTGAATATTTAATTTGCTAAAAGAAAATGAAAAATTCAATAAAGAAAATAAAAAATTCTTCACAATAGTAGTATATTATCTTGACATAGTAAATATCGAAACTACTAGTGTGTAATGCTCTCCTCAAATTATACAATAAATTTTTGAGAATAATTAATTCAAAGCAGTTCTTTTTAATATCAATGGAAAATATGAACACCGTTTTTCCTTGTGGTATGAAAAATTCTACTTAAATTAAATGCATATTTATTACGTATCAGTTAGATAATACTCATACTGATAAAATATTTAAAGTTGTACTCTTGGTAGAAGGTACTTTACATGATAGTACTTGTACTTATTTCTGAAAAAAAGGTATTATAGAATATTAAACTTTCTAAAATCTCAAAATAAATAATATTAAATAAAAAATCAAAATCATAAAAAAAAAAAACATTTATCACGCTTGCGCTACTTATGAATGATGTAATTTAATAAATTTAGTTTTTACACGTTTTGTTTTAAGGAAGGCAAAAGGCTGATTTTTAATTAAATGAAATTGTTGCACTGACAAGCTATTTTACACGGAATCAGCCAAATAGCCTTCTGTGTACTAATCCATATTCATCAACCATATAAATTTCATGATCCTAGGGTTACCATGAGGTGTCCCTCCCTTACAAATCAAATTAAATGACAAACTTATCTATCTATATGTATAAAATTGAATGTATGTATAAATTAAATCTTATAATTCAGATTTTACTCGAATTTTTTTTATTAATCAGCACTATGTGCTTTAACAAAATTCACTTTTTAAATTTATGTGTTTTAATGTTTTGTTATTTTATCAGCACTATGTGCTTGCTTTATGATTCCATCCCAAACTCAGACTAAACTATCTTATTCTAGCATAACTTAGCTTAAGCCAATGCTTTACGCCAAGACAACCGTTCCTAGCAGTTAACTCAGACAACGGAAGAAAAAGAGGACAATGACCACAGCTAGCGGCCTACATGACAACCTACAAACTACGGACAAAGCATAATGCAAAACTGCTAAGTCACAAAACTGGGAACAGACAACGGACAAAGAGTAGGGTATCACTACCACTACTAGGGTAACAACGATATTTGAACTATGACGTTGTAATAACACTGTGTCACAGCGAAAAAAAACTTCTTATCAGACCTAGTGGAGGTTATAGGTCATAAAAAACTAAAAAGAATGGCATATAAAAAATTTTTGATACACCCTCAAAATCTTGACTTAAAGCTCAAAAACCGTTTTTAAGAGGTTCCTGTACATATTACCTTATAACTTGGCCATTTTATATTGGATTTCAAATTTTTATTTTGTATTTAGAAGCTGAAATGTAGCCCTTTACAACCATGTATCATGTATTTTGTTATCATTTAAATTCATGAAGATACAGACCAAAAACTTTGCAAAATTTTGATTTTTCCATCGATTTTGCAACTTTAAGTCTAATTTGTGCCCCTTATCTTATCTAAATTATATTTTTTCTCAACGTTCATCGAAAGTTTAGTGATTTTAGCTTTAAATGAACCCTGTTTGAATAAAATCGGTTAAAAATTACTTGAGTTATTGTACTTTTTGTAATTGCATATGACAGTTTTTTTTGTCATATGCAATTACAAAAAGTACAATAAATCAAGTAATTTTTAACCGATTTTATGCAAACAGGGTTCATTTAAAGCTAAAATCACTAAACTTTCGATGAACGTTGAGAAAAAATATAATTTAGATAAGATAAGGGGCACAAATTAGACTTAAAGTTGCAAAATCGATGGAAAAATCAAAATTTTGCAAAGTTTTTGGTCTGTATCTTCATGAATTTAAATGATAACAAAATACATGATACATGGTTGTAAAGGGCTACATTTCAGCTTCTAAATACAAAATAAAAATTTGAAATCCAATATAAAATGGCCAAGTTATAAGGTAATATGTACAGGAACCTCTTAAAAACGGTTTTTGAGCTTGTAAGTCAAGATTTTGAGGGTGTATCAAAAATTTTTTATGTGCCATTCTTTTTAGTTTTTTATGACCTATAACCTCCACTAGGTCTGATAAGAAGTTTTTTCAATTTTTTTTTTTTTGTAACACAGTGTAATTAGTAGTTAAGTTATATAAGTCGCTTATGGACTCAGAAACTGCTGAACCGATTTTAATGAAATTTTAAGGACAGCTCTAACATAGTCTTGAGAATATTTCAGTAAAGTGTGGTGGTGTGAATCTGTCCTGCTAGAGATTCCCTTAAAATTTCATCAAAATCGGTTCAGCAGTTTCGGAATCCATAAGCGACATATGTACATTCATTCAATTCTATACATGTAGATAGATAAGTTTGTCATTTAATTTGATTTGTAAGGGAGGGACACCTCATGGTAGGTAACCCAAGGATCATGAAATTTATATGGTTGACGAATATGGATTAGCCCACAGGGGGCTAATTGGCTGATTCCGTCTAAAAAAGCTTGTCAGTGCAACAATTTCATTTATACATACATCCACTTTTATATATATTATATAACCGTTTGCCTTCCATATAGCAAAGTTTGTAAATGTAATGAGTGTTTACACATATTTGTTTTTTTTTTAACTCATACATTTCATACTAGTGTGAACAAGTATTATCACTTTGGCTTGATGTTTGTATCTTATAGTGTTTTCACACCATAGTGATTCATTGTGAATCGATATTGCGTTCAGACTGGCGATTCTGGATCATGAACAGCTGTCTTTTTGTTTTGGTTATACACACACGTTCAACTTTGGCGCACGTTGTCAAAATTAAAACTGAAAATTTGTGAAAAGTACTTTATTTAGAACATTTTGCAATATATGCAAATAGTTGCAATATATGCAAATAGTTCTTGAAGCTCCCTTTTTCATTCCTGATACTCATTTTATTAAAATTTTTAAAAAAAATTAACAATTTAAATTTTACTTAAAAACGATGTGCCATGATCAGCTATTTTTTGCTTTGGTCTGTCTGTAGACTATACACAAGTTACAATAATAATTTAATTATTCCAATCATGCATTTTTGAAATGAAACTTCTTCAGCTGCGTTGGGCAAAAATTTGGTGTAAAATTTTGAGTGAAAAAATAAAAATTGTAACGTTTTTCGGATTATTTATCTCATGAACCGCACTTGGTAGACACTTGAAATTTTCACAGAATGTGTATTTCCATTGCTATCCAATAATAAAATTATTGGAAAATCCACCGAAAAAGTCACAAAAAGAGATTAGATTTCCACAACAATAACATGCAGTTTGTGTGTATAAAAATGATTATAATAACAACATGCAAGCAAACAGCTTGTGTGTTGTACAAAAACAAGGGGATGTCCGAAGAAAAGAGAACGAGAAACTCATCGAAGCTCGTGGATGATAAAATTTTCCGCCAAGAGGGGACAGACGGCAAACGTAAACACATTTTTAACACAACTATAACAACTACACACGCCAAAGAAAACAAAAGCAACATACAGACGGATAGGCAGACGGACAGATTGAAAAACAGACATAGCTAAATTAACTGGACAGAATATTTTCTATTCAAATGTTGTATTGTTGTTTTTGTTATGAGATGATCTCTCTCTCTCTCTCTGTCTGTTTGTAAGAAAATTCCCTTCTATCACGTGTACGGTGGCACACGTGTAATTTTTATACTCTTCACGGGAGTGAATAGTATTATAAGTTTGTCATGAAGTTTGTAACACAAAGAAGGAGACATCGTAGACCATATAAAGTATATATATTTGTGATCAGCTCGATGAAACGAGTTGATTAAGCCATGTCCGTCTGTCCTTCTGTCCGTCTATTTCAAAACTAGTCCCTCAGTTTTTGATCTATAGAGCTGAAATTTTGTACATAGGTTTCTTTTTACCATACGCAGCACATTTGTCGGAATCAGCTGAATCGAACCACTAGGGGGGTACCTCCCATAGAAACCCCCCTTTAAATTAAAGTTCTTATTAGAAAAAGTTTTTTGTTTTTTGACGTATCGAACTGAAATTTGGATATTATAAGTATCTGATCTATATGCATTAACTATGTAAATTTCATGGTCCTAGGGCTACCAGGAGGTTAATCTTCCATACAAACCCCATTTAAATAAATGTTTCTACTTGAAAAAGTTTTTTGTTTATTAACGTATTGATCATGATCCTAAGATTACCAGAGGGGGTACCTCCCATACAAACCCCCACTTCAATTAATGTTTTATTAGAAAAAGTTTTTTGCTTTTTGACTTATTTAACTGAAATTGGGACACTATAAGTTTCTGTTCCATATCCATCAGCCATGTAAATTTTATGATCCTAGGGTTACCAGCAGGGGTACCTCCCATGCAAACTCACATTATATAAAGAGTATAATTACTATACTAGAAATAAAAATACAATGCCACTCAAACTGTGTTCTTTGTTGATACTCAAAATGTGTTCTTTGTTGATACTCAAACTGTAACAGAGAGAATATAGTGATGCTAAGAAAGGAAGGTTGGATACAACCCGGAGGATCGTGAAGAGTATTACATCTTTGGCGTAGCCAATGATAGCCTTCTTTCTGTTTTTTTTTTCTTTTTTGTTAGATGACAGAATTATTAAAATAAACAATCTTTCAGTAGTTTCGAGAAAATTACGATGTATACAATAGATACTATGTATGAATAAACAGAGAGTTGGTGGCGTAACAAGTCTACATATTGGTAATATCATGGAGTCTTAAAATGGGGTTCTGTGGGTTTGATATATTGAACATTTTTGTTAATAAAATCGGTCCCTGCAAATTTTAAATGAAATCAATTACACATTTCCATTTCAATTGTAATTACTTAACGTAACGTTTGAAAAATTGTAATTATTATGTATATCCTAAATTTATTCGACCTGCGTTCATATTTCTTCGCCAGAATACTTACTTTCCATATATTTACTTTTTTCATTTTTTTTTTTTTGGAATTTTTAATTGTTTGTTTAAATTCAACTGGCAGTTGTGTATGCGTGAACAGATGATTTCTGCAATTCGTACGATTTGTGCAAACGTTAACGACGGTTTATACAAACTCGTAGAGAAGAAGCCCCTAATTATATTATTTGTGCACGTCACTAAGAAATACTTACATACATATGTATCATACTTCTAATCGATTGTTAAATGAAACTCTGAAAGACTAATTTGTATAGACATGGACTAGTCCCATTCCTCTCCAAATTCTGATTATATCAATATAGGAAAGTGATAATAACTATTTATACTAGTGTGGAGTATTAAAAAATTGACATGTTACAAATTTTTGGTTCTTTTAAGTTGTATTGCATGCATAGAAAGAGACAGGTGAATATATGAAAGCGACCAAATGTCCTGTCTAACAATTTTAAAGGCACCAAAATATATTGCATACAAAATGAAAAAAAAAAAGAAAACTATAAAAGAAATGATATTAATTTAAAGAGAAATCATGTTTTAATATTTTTCTCTTCTTTTCTTTTGTCAAATTAAATAAAAATTAAATTTTTAAGTATGCTATGATAAATTATTTTAAAAGTAAAAAATATGTATGTATGTTCTATAATTTATAATGAAAGAGAAAAAATTTTAAATGATGATAAGAATTTAATTTGTGCTGTCAGTTTTTAAAAATGTACAAATATTATCCGCAAAAATATTCATTATATTAAATAAAATTAAAATGTTTAATAGAAAAAAAGCAACTAATCAATATTGTTTTTTATTTATCACTAGCGTACCCGGCGTGCTTTGCTACGCTTCCGACTTGATGTTAGTGCGTGATACTGTTCTCTTTTTACTTTTGAAAAATCAGACGAATCAAATATTAATATTGACATAATTTGCTGCTATATTTGACAAAGGTGACTTGATTGACTTTAAAATATGTCTAAGTTTTATATGCAAAGTAAAAAACTGTGTGTATCTCCAAAACTACGCCATGGAAAGGTTTGCCATGTAAAGTACAATATATAGTTAGAGTCTTCAGTCAAACGTGAATAATAGTAACGTGTATTTCAACACAATTATGTGAACGCCTTGTTTTGATTCTTCACGAATGTAAACAAACAATTAACAATGCCTACGACTGGGCAGACTTGCCAACTCATCATAAATTCACAAAGTTGGCAGCCCTTTGTATACACGGTTTAAACTAATTAATTGTCGTTTAAGTTTAAGGCATAGCGTAACCTTTTATTTATGAAGTTAGTTTAAACAGTGTAAATTATACGTGGGTTAAACTACATACACGCCAAATATACGTTTGAGTAAAGATCCCAAGTATTATGTATTCAAGGAGAGTTTTGGAATGAGAATAAGCAGACTAAAATTTTCAGGGTGCAGCTACATCTGTGTACTGCTTTAACCAAATGATTTGTTCAGGCAGTAGTAACGAATGACGATGTGCGCTTTTCCTGGTCGACAAGAATTCATTGGGTTTGTTAACTGGTCAGGCATGTTGATTTTGTATCAAATACGTAGGTCCGTCAAATCAGTTTGACCTTAGTAGCTCTAATACGGTGCACTCTCTTGAAACCAAATCAGCTGAGTTGCATAATGTTGGAACATATCATAAATGGCAAGTTGTTGTCGCTTCTTGAATGTCAGAGATCAGATTGTCCACGAGTGTAGATAGTGTAGCTGAATGTTGCTGAATCCAAAGCAACACTATTTGAGAGTCACACTATAGTTATGTGATGTAGTATGTGTTATATGATGTTTGCGAATAGTGACCTTATTTTGTTGCATAGTTGTGATATCAGATGTGCCCCACACAACACCAAATTTAGCAACGACAACTTCCTGGTTGGCACTACCATCGGCTTTGATGTGACTAATTTTACCTTTACCTCACCATTTGCGACAATCGTTCTTACGTAAAAGCAACAACCATAATCGCGGATGGCCACGTCGCAGAAAACGTGCAGTTCTAGACACTATCTCTTAAATTGTAACAAATATCGTGGCATGGTGAGTATTTGCGTTAATGTTAGCGATGATGTGAATGTTGTCCTTGCGTGATGACGGTGGGACCATCTCGTCCCACTTTTTGCAACCATAATTTCTGTGATTTGCAACAATAATAATGGGTGAGGCCGAACCTAATGGGTCAAACCAAGATGATGCAATCGGAAGTATGGTCCTTTTGGTGACGGCATCAAACACACAGTTAGTTATAAAGGCAATCTTAAAGACGCTTTGATATTGATTCCCTGTCAGACCCAGATACTAGTGGTAGCTTCCTCTTCTAATTTCAAGTCCTTTACGATGGGCTCCTCCACGAAATCTTTAACGTTCGAATGCCATTTAGCAAGTTCAAGGCCTCCACTAAAAATAATTTCTTTGACTTCAAATTTGACCTGACGAAGATTTTCATCAGAGTCCGCTCCAAAAAGTATCTCATCGACATATAATGATGATTTTACAACTTCCGCTCCACTTCTATATTTGTCCGCATGTTGGTCAGCCAGAAAATTCGTACTGCGTAGTGCTCAGTAAGGTGCAACTGCAGTTCCGTAGGTGATAGTT